>JAYMFT010076540.1:0-14424 GCA_038088735.1 Panulirus argus
CTTTGAGAGTGCGGGAGAAACAACTAGGGGATAAACATCAAAACAATATGAGAGTGTGTTAGAATCCAGTGTGGGATGAAACTTAACAAAATATGACAGTGTGTGAGAAACCAGTGAGGCATAAACCTTCAAAACAATATGAGAGTGTGAAAAACCAGTGAGGGATAAATCTCAATACAATATGAGATTGTGTTAGAAACCAGTCAGAGGTAAACCTTAGTACAATATGAGTGTGTGAGTAACCAGTGAGGAATAAACCTCAATACAATATGCGAGTGTTTGAGAAACCAGTGAGGGATAAAACCTAAACCAATATGAGAGTTTGTCAAAAACCAGTGAGGGATAAATATCAATACAATAGGAGAGCGTGCGAAAAACCAGTGACGGATTAACTTGAATTCAAAATGAGAGTGTGAGAGAAACCAGGGAGGGAAAAACCTCAATATGATATGAGAGTGTGTGAGAAACCACTCTGGGATATACCTCAATACAATATGAGAGTGTGCAAGAAACCATTGAGGAATAAACCTTAAAGCAATATGAGTGTGTTAGACTCCAGAGCGGGATAAACCACATCCCAATTTGAGAGTGTGTCATATACCAGAGAGGCATAAACCTCAATACAATATGAGAGTGTATGAAAAAGCTGTGAGAGAAAAACCTCAATTCACAATGAGAGTGTATGAGAAACAACTAAGGGATAAACCTCAACAAATTATTAGAGTGTGTGAGAAACCACTGTGGGATGAACCTTAACACAATATGAGAGTGTGTGAGAAACCAGTGAGGGATAACCCTCAGTACAATACGTGAGTATTTGAGAAACTAGTGAGGAATAAACCTTAATAAAAGATGCGAGTGTTTGTAAAACCAGTAAGGGATAAGCCATAATACAGTATGAGAATTTATCAAAAATCAGTGAGGGATAAACCTCAATACAATATGAGAGTGTTTGAGAAAAGAATGTGGGATAAACCTTAGTACAATTTAAGAGTGTTTGATAAACCAATGAGGGATAAACCTCAAAACAATTTGAGAGTGTGTCAAAAACCAGGCAGGGATAAATCTCAATACAATATTAGAGTGTATTATAAACCAGTGAGGGATATTCCTCAATACAATATCAAAGTTTGTGAGAAACTAGTTAGGGTTAGACTTCAAAAAAATATGAGAGTGTGTGAGAAACCAGTGAGGGCTAAACCTCTAAAAAATATGAGATTGTGTGAGAAATCACCGAGGGATAAACCTCAAAAAAATATAAGAGTGAGAAACCAATGAAGGATAATCCTCAATACAATATGAGAGTGTGTGAGAAACCAGTGAGGGATAAATCTCAATACAATATGTGAATGTGTGAGAAATCAGTGAGGGATAAACATCATTACAATACGCGAGTTTTTGAGAAACCATTGAGGGATAAACGTTATAAAAAAAATACGAGTGTGAGAGAAACCAGTGAGGGAAAGATCTCAATATAATATGGAAGTGCGTGAGAAACCAGTGAGGAATAAATCTAAATACAGTTTTAGAACGTGTGAGAAACCAGTGACATGTAAACCTCAATACAATATGAGACTGTGAAAAACCAGTGAAGGATAAACCTCACTACAGTATGAGAGTGTCTTAGAAAACGGTGACGGATAAACCTCAGTACAACATGAGAGTGTGTGAAAAATCAGTGAGGGATTAACTTCAATACAATATGAGAGTGTGTGAGAAACCAATGAGAGATAAACCTCAATATAATTTGACTCTCTGTGAGAAAACGGAGAGAGTAAATCTCAGTTAAATATGAGAGTGTATGAGAAACCAGTGAGGAATAAACCTCAATACTATATGTGACTTTTTGAGAAACCATCGAGATATAAACCTCAGTTCAATATGAGAATGTGTGAGAAACCAGTGAGAGATAAACATCAACACAATATGAGAGTGTCTGAGAAACCAGTGATGGATAAACCTCAATAAAATATGAGTTTGTGTGAGAAACCAGTGAAGGATAAACCTCAATACAATATGCGAATTTGTGAGAAATAAGTGAGGGATAAACCTGATTACATAGTGCGAGTTTTTGAGAAACCATTGAGGGATAAACCTCAATACACAATGCGAGTTTGTGAGAAGCCATTGAGGTATAGATCTCAACACAATACAAGAGTGTGTGACAAACCAGTGAGGAATAAACCTATATACAATATTAGAGCGTGTGAAAAAACATTGGGGTTATAAACCTTAAAACAATATGAACGTGTGAGAAAACAAGTGAGGGATAAACCTCAGTACAATATGAGAGTGTGTTAGAAACAAGTGACGGATAAACCTCAATACAATGTGAGAGTGTTTGAGAAACCAGTAAGGGATTAACTTCAGTACAATATGAGAGTGTGTGAGAAACCAGTGAGGGATAAACCTCAATACAATATGAGAGTGGTTGAGAAACCAGTGACGGATAAACCTCAATACAATAAGAGTGTATGAGAAACCAGTGAGGCATTAACCTCAGTACAATATGAGATTGTGTGAAAAACCACTGTGGGATGAAACTTAACAGAAAATGAAAGTGTTAAAAACTACTTATGGATAAACCTCAACACAATATGAGAGTGTATGAGAAACCAGTGAGGAATAGAGGTCCATACAATATGTGAGTTTTTGAGAAACCATTGTGGAATAAACCTCAATACAATTTGAGAGTGTGTCAGAAACCAGTGAGGGATGAACCTCAATACAATATCAAAGTCAATTAGAAACCAGTGAGGGAAAAACCTCAATACAATATGAGAGATTGTGAGAAACCAGTTAGGAATAAACTTTAAAACAATATGAGCGTCTGAGAAATCAGTGAGGTTGAACATCTAAAGGATATGGAAGTGTGTGAGAAACCACTGAGGGAAAAACCTCAACAAAATATGAGAGTGTGTGATAAACCAGTAAGGGATAAACCTCAATGCAATATTAGAATGTGTGAGAAACCAGTGAGGGAAAAACCTAATTACAATATGCGAATATGTGAGAAACCAGTGAGGGATGAACCTCATAAAATATGCTAGTCGTTGAGAAACAATTGAAGGATAAACCTCAATACAAAATGCGAATGTGTGAGAAGCCAGTGAGGGATAAATCTCAATATAATATGAGAGTGTGTGAGAAACAAATGAGGAATAAACCTAAATACAATATCAGAACTTGTAAGAGACCATTGAGTTATAAACCTCAATACAATATGAGAGTGTATGATAAAATACTGAGGGATAAACCTCAGTACAATATGAGAGTGTGTGAGAAACCAATGAGGAAGAGACGTCCATACAATATTTGAGTTTTTGAGAATCCATTGTGGGATAAACCTCAGTAGAATAAGAGATTGTGTGAGAAACTAGTGAGGGATAAACTTCAATACAATATGAGAGTGTGTCAGAAACCAGTGAGCGATAAACCTCAACACAACATGAGTATGTGAGAAAACGGTGAGGGATAAATGTCAGTTCAATATGAGTGTGTGAGATACCAGTGAGGGAAGAACACTAATACAATATAAGAGTTTGTGAGAAACTATTGAGGGATAAACCTCAATAAAATATGAGATTGTATGAGAACCTAGTGAGGTATAAATCTAAACACAATATGTGAGTGGGTGAAAAACCAATGAAGGATAAACCTCATTACAGTATGAAATTGTATGAGAAACCAGTGAATTATAAACCTCAATATAATATGGGAGTGTGTAAAAAAAACCAGTCAGGGATAAGCCTCAATATAATATGAGAGTGTGGGAGAAACCAGGGAAGGATTTACCTCATTACAATATCAGAGTGTATGAGAAACCAGTGAGGGATAAACCTCAATACAATATGAGAGTGTATGAGAAACAAGTGAGGGATAACCTCAATACAATGTGAGAGTGTGAAAAAACAGTGATGTATAAACCTCAATAAAATATGAGTGCTTGAGAAACCAGTAAGGGATTAACGTCAATGCAATATGATACTATGTGAGAAACCAATGGGAGATAAGCCTCAATACAATTTGTGAGAGTGTGAGAAACCAGTGAGGGATAAATCTCAAGACAATATGAGAGTGTGTGAAAGACCAGGGAGGGATAAACCTCTAAACAATATGAGAATATTTTAGAAACCACTGAGGGATAAACCTCAACAAAATATGAGAATGTGTGAGAAACCAGAGAGGGATAAACCTCAGTGCACTATGGGAATGTATGAAAATCCAATGAGGGATAAACATTAATAAAATATTAGAGTGTTTGAGAAACAAGTGAGAGATAAACCTTAATACAATATGAGAGTGTATGGGAATGCAGTGAGGGATAAACCTGAACACAATATAAGAGTGTTTGAGAAACAGGTGAGGGATAAGCCTCAATACAATATGAGAGTGTGTGAGAAAGCATTGAGGGATAAACCTCAATTCACCAAGAGAGTAAATGAGAAACAATTAAAGGATAAACCATAACACAATATGAGAGTGTGTGAGAAACCTGAGTGGGATGAACCTTAACACAATATGAGAGTGTGTGAGAAACCAGTAAGGGTTAAACGTCAATACAATATGCGAGTGTGTGAGAAACCTGTGAGGGATAAATCTCAATACAATATGAAAGTGTGTGAGAAACCATCGAGGGATAAATCTCAAGAAAATATGAGAGTGTGTGAGAAACCAGCGAGGGATAAACCTCTACACAATATGAGAGTGTGTGAGAAACCACTGAGTGATAAACCTCAACAAAATATGAGCGTGTGAGAAACCAGAGAGGGATAAACCTCAGTGCACTATGGGAGTGTGTGAGAAACCAGTAAAGGTTTAAACATTAATACAATATAAGAGAGTTTGTTAAACAAGTGAGGGATGAACCACAACTCAATATGAGAGTGTGTGAAAAAACTGTGAGGGATAAACCTCAATACAATATAGAAGTGTTTGAGAAACACTTGAGGGATAAACCTCAATAAATTATGAGGGTGTGTGAGAAAGCAGTGAGGAATAAACCTCACTTCACTATGAGAGTAAATAAGAAAAACTAAGGGATAAACCACAACACAATATGAGAGTGTGTGAGAACCCTCTGTGAGATGAACCTTAACACTATGAGAGTGTGTGATAAACCAATGAGGGATAAACGTCAATAAAATAAGCGAGTGTATGAGAAACCAGTGAGGGATAAATCTCAATACAATATGAGAGAGTGTGAGAAACCAGCTAAGGGTAAGCCTCAGTGCAATATTAGAGTGTTTGAGAAACCAGTTAGGAAAAAACCTTAATAAAATATGCGAATGTTTGTATAACCAGCAAGGGATAAACCCTAATGTAATATGAGAGTTTGTCAAAAGCCGGTGAGGGATAAACCTCAATACGATATGAGAGTGTTTGAGAAACCAGTGTGGGATAAACCTCAGTACATTTCAAGAGTGTGTGAGAAACCAGTGAGGGATAAACTTCAAAACAATTTGAGAGTGTGTCAGAAACCAGGAGGGATAAACCTCAAAACGATATTGGAGTGTATTAGAAACCGGTGAAAAATATTCCTCAATACAATATGAAAGTTTTTGAGAAACTAGTTTGGGATAAACTTCAATAAAATATGAGAGTGTCTGAGAAACAAGTGAGTGTTAAACCTCTACATAATATGAGATTGTGTGAGAAATCACTGAGGGATAAACCTCAAAAAAATATGGGAGTGAGTGAGAAATCAATGAAGGATAATCTTCAATACAATATGAGAGTGTGTGAGCAACCAGTGAGGGATAAACCTCAATACAATATGTGAAAATGTGGGAAATCAGTGAGGGATAAACATCAATACAATATGCGAGTTTTTGAGAAACCATTGAGGAATAAACCTTAATACAAAATGCGAGTGTTTGAAAAACCAGTGTGGGAAAAATCTCAATATAATGTAAGAATGTGTGAGAAACCATTGAGGAATAAATCTATATACAATGTTAGAACTTGTGAGAAGCCAGTGAGTTATAAACCTCGATACAATATGAGACTGTGAGAAACCAGTGAGGAATAAACCTTAGTACACTATGAGAGTGTCTTAGAAACCAGTGACGGATAAACCTCAATACAATATGAGAGTGTGTGAGAAATCAGTGAGGGATTAACTTCAATACAATATGACAGTGCGTGAGAAACCAGTGAGGGAAAAGCCTCAATACAATATGAAAGAGTGTGAGAAAACAGAGAAAATTTCAATTCAGTATGAGAGTGTATGAGAAACCATTGAGGGATTAACCTTAATTCTCTATGTGACTTTGTGTGAAACCATTCAGAGATAAGCCATAATTCAATATGAGAATGTGTGAGAAACCAGTGAGGGATAAACCTCAACACAATATGAGAGTTTTTGAGAAACCAGAGAGGGATAAACCTTAATAAAATATGAGTTTTTGTGAGAAACCAGTGAGGGATAAACCTTAATACAATATGCGAATGTGTGAGAAAGCAGTGAGGGATAAACCTCATCACATAATGCTAGTTTTTGAGAAAACATTGAAGGATAAACCTCAATACAAAATGCGAGTATGTGAGACACCATTGATGGAAAGATGTCAATACAATATGAGAGTGTGTGAGAAACCAGTGAAGAATAAACATATATACAATATTAGAGCGTATGAAAAACCAGTGAGTTATAGACCTCAAAACAATATGAGAGTGTGTGACAAACCAGTGAAGGATAAACCTCAGTACAATATGAGAGTGTGTTATAAACCAGTGACGAATAAACCTCAATATAATATGAGAGTATTTGAGAAACTAATGAGGAATTAACTTCATTGCAATATGAGAGTGTGTGAGAAACCAGTGAGAGATAAACCTCAATGCAATAAGTGAGTGTGTGAGAAACCAGTGAGGCACTAACCTCGAAAAATATGAGAGTGTGTGAGAAACCACTGTGGGATGAACTTTAACCGAAAATGAAAGTCTGTGAGAAACCAGTTATGGATAAATCTCAACATAATATGAGAGTGTGTGAGAATCCAGTGAGGAATAAACGTCCATAAAATAAGTGAATTTTTGAGAAACCATTGTGGGATAAACCTGAAACGAATAAGAGATATTGTGAGAAACCAGTGAGGGATAAACCTCAATACAATTTGAGATCGTGTCAGAAACCAGTGAGGGATAAACTTCAATAAAATAGCAAAGTGTATTAGAAATCAGTGTGGGAAAAACCTCAATACAGTATGAGTCTCTGTGAGAAACCAGTTAGGGATAAACTTCAATACAATATGAGTGACTAAGAAACCAGTAAGGGTGAACATCTAAAAATATGAGTGTGTGTGAGAAACCACTTAGGGAAAACCTCAACAAAATATGAGAATGTGTGAGAACTCAGTAAGGGAAAAACCTCAATGCAATATTAGAGTGTGTGAGAAACCAGTGAGGGATGAACCTAATTACAATATGCGCATATGTGAGAAATCAGTGAGGGATGAACCTCAAAAAATATGCTAGTGGTTGAGAAACAATTGAGGGATAAACCTCAATGCAAAATGCGAGTGTCTGAGAAGCCAGTGAGGGATAAATCTCAATACAATATGAGAGTGTGTGAGAAACCAGTGAGGAATAAAACTAAATACAATATTAGAACGTGTGAGAAATCATTGAGTTATAAACTCCAATACAATATGAGAGTGTATGAAAAACTAGTGAGGGATGAACCTCATTACAATATGAGAATATCTTAGAAACCAATGATGGATAAACCTTAACACAATATGAGAGTTTGTGAGAAACCAGTGAGGAATAAACGTCCATACAATATTTGAGTTTTTGAGAATCCATTGTTTGATAAACCTCAATGAAATAAGAGATTGTTTGAGAAACCAGTGAGGAATAAAGCTCAATAAAATATGAGAGTGTGTAAGACACCAGTGAGGGATAAAATTCAAGACAATATGAGGATGTGAGAAAAAGGTGAGGGATAAATCTCTGTTCAATATGAGAGTGTGTGAGATACCAGTGAGGGATGAACATTAATACAAAATAGGAGTTTGTGAGAAAGCATTGAGGGATAAACCTCAATAAAATATGAGAGTGTATGAGAAACCAGTGAGGGATAAACCTAATTATAATATGTGAGTGGGTGAAAAACCAGTGAAGGATAAACCTCATTGCAATATGAAATTGTGTGAGAAACCAGTGAATTATAAACCTCAGTACAATATGGGAGTGTGTGAAAAACCTGTCAGGGATAAGCCTCAATATAATATGAGAGTGTTGGAGAAACCAGTGAAGGATTTACCTCGTTACAATATCAGAGTGTTTGAGAAACCAGTGAGGGATAAACCTCAATACAATATGAGAGTGCGTAAGAAACAAGGGAGGGATAACCTCAATACAATGTGAGAAAGTGTGAGAAACCAATGAGGTATAAACCTCAATACAATATGAGAGTGTTTGAGAAACCAGTTAAGGATTAACGTCAATGCAATATGATACTGTGTGAGAAACCAGTGAGAGACAAGCCTCAATACAATTTGTGAGTGTGTGAGAAACCAGTGAGGGATAAATCTCAAGACAATATGAGAGTGTGTGAAAAACCAAGGAGGGATAAAACTCTACACAATTTGAGAATGTGTTAGAAACCACTGAGGGATAAACCTCAACAAAATATGAGAGTGTGTGAGAAACCGGAGAGGGATAAACCTCAGTGCACTTTGGGAGTGTGTGAAAAATCAATGAGGGATAAACCTTAGTACAATATAAGAGTGCTTGAGAAACAAGTGAGGGATAAACCTCAATACAATATGAAAGTGTATGAGAAAGTAGTGAGGGATAAACCTGAACACAGTATAAGAGTGTTTGAGAAACAGGTGAGGGATAAACCTCAATACAATATGAGAGTGTGTGAGAAAGAATTGAGGGACAAACCTCAGTTCACTATGAGAGTGAATGAGAAACAACTAAGGGATAAACCAAAACACAATATGAGAGTGATTCAGAAACCTAAGTGGGATGAACCTTAACACAATATGAGAGTGTGTGAGAAACCAGTGAGGGATAAATCTCAATACAATATGAGAATGTGTGAGAAACCATTGAGGGATAAATCTGAAGACAATATGAGAGTGTGTGAGAAACCAGCGAGGGATAAACCTCTACATAATATGAGAGTGTGTGAGAAACCACTAAGTGATAAACCTCAAGAAAATTTGAGAGTGTGTGAGAAACAAGAGAGGGATAAACCTCAGTGCACTATGGGAGTGTGTGAGAAACCAGTGAGGGATAAACATTAATATAATATAAGAGAGTTTGAGAAACAAGTGAGGGATGAACCACAATTCAAAATGAGAGTGTGTGAAAAAACAGTGAGGGATAAACCTCATTACAATATAGGAGTGTTTGAGAAACAAGTGAGGGATAAACCTCAATACAATATGAGGGTGTATGAGAAAGCAGTGAGGGATAAACCTCACTTCACTATGAGAGTGAATAAGAAATAACTAATGGAAAAACCACAACACAATATGAGATTGTGTGAGAACCCTGAGTGGGATGAACCTTAACACAATAGGAGAGTGTGTGAGAAACCAATGAGGGAAAAACGTCAATACAATATGCGAGTGTGTGAGAAACCAGTGAGGGATAAATCTCAATACAATATGAGAGAGTGTGAGAAACCAGCAAGGGGTAAACCTCAATGCAATATGAGTGTTTGAGAAACCAGTTAGGAATAAACCTTAATAAAATATGTGAATGTTTGTATAACCAGAAAGGGATAAACCCTAATGTAATAGGAGAGTTTGTCAGAAACCAGTGAGGGATAAACCTCAATACAATATGAGAGTGTTTGAGGAACCAATGTGGGATAAACCTCAATACAATTTAAGAGTGTGTGAGAAAGCAGTGAGGGATAAACTTCAAAACAATTTGAGAGTGTGTCTGAAACCAGGGAGGGATAAACCTCAAAACAATATTGGAGTGTATTAGAAACCAGTGAAAGATATTCCTCAATACAATATGAAAGTTTTTGAGAAACTAGTTGGGATAAACTTCAATAAAATATAATAGTGTCTGAGAAACAAGTGAGTGTTAAACCTTTACGTAATATGAGATTGTGTGAGAAATCACTGAGAGATAAACCTCAAAAAAATATGGGACAGAGTGAGAAATTAATGAAGGATAATCCTCAATACAATATGAGAGTGTGTATGTAACCAGTGAGGGATAAACCTCAATACAATATGTGAATATGTGAGAAATTAGTGAGGGATAAACATCAATACAATATACGAATTTTTGAGAAACCATTGAGGAATAAACCTTAATACAAAATGCGACTGTTTGAGAAACCAGTGTGGAAAAAATCTGTATATAATATGAGAATGTGTGAGAAACCATTGAGGAATAAATCTATATACAATGTTAGAACTTGTGAGAAGCCAGTGAGTTATAATTCTCGATACAATATGAGACTGTGAGAAACCAGTGAGGGATAAACATCAATACAATATACGAGTTTTTGAGAAACCATTGAGGAATAGACCTTAATACAAAATGCGACTGTTTGAGAAATCAGTGTGGAAAAAATCTGTATATAATATGAGAATGTGTGAGAAACCAATGAGGAATAAATCTATATACAATGTTAGAACTTGTGAGAAGCCAGTGAGTTATAATTCTCGATACAATATGAGACTATGAGAAACCAGTGAGGGATAAACCTTAGTACATTAAGAGAGTGTCTTAGAAACCAGTGACGGATAAACCTCAATACAATATGAGAGTGTGTTAAACATCAGAGAGGGATTACCTTCAATACAATATGAGAGTGTGTGAGAAACCAGTGAGGGATAAACCTCAATACAATATGTGAGTTTTTGAGAAACCAGTCAGGAATAAACCTTAGTAAACCATGCGAGTGTTTGTAAAAGCAGTAATTGATAAACCATAATACAGAATGAGAATTTATCAAAAACCAGTGAGGGATAAACTTCAATACAATATGAGTGTTTGAGAAGAGTGTGGGATAAACCTTAGTACAATTTAAGAGTGTTTGACAAACCAGTGAGGAATAAACCTCAAAACGATTTGAGAGTGTGTCAGAAACCAGGTAGGGATAAATCTCAATATAATATCAGAGTGTATAAGAAACCAGTGAGGAATATTCCTCAGTACAATATGAAAGTTTGTGAGAAACTAGTTAGGGATAAACATCAATAAAATATGAGAGTGTGTGAGAAACCAGTGAGGGTTAAACCCCTAAAAAATATGAGATTGTGTGAGAAATCACCAAGGGATAAACCTCAAAAAAATATGAGAGTGAGAAACCAATGAAGGATAATCCACAATACAATATGAGAGTGTGTGAGAAACCAGTGAGGGATAAACCTCAATACAATATGTGAATGTGTGAGAAATCACTGAGGGATAAACATTATTACAATACGCGAGTTTTTGAGAAACCATTGAGGGATAAACGTTATAAAAAATACTAGTATGTGAGAAACCAGTGAGGGAAAGATCTCATTACAATATGAAAGTGCGTGAGAAAGCGTGAGGAATAAATCTAAATACAGTTTTAGAACGTGAGAGAAACCAGTGACATGTAAACCTCAATACAATATGAGCCTGTGAGAAACCAGTGAAGGATAAACCTCACTACAGTATGAGACTGTCTTAGAAAACGGTGACGGATAAACCTCAATACAACATGAGAGTGTGTGAGAAATCAGTGAGGGATTAACTTCAATACAATATGAGAGTGTGTGAGAAACCAATGAGAGATAAACCTCAATAAAATTTGACTCTGTGAGAAAACGGAGAGAGTAAATCTCAATTCAATATGAGAGTGTATAAGAAACAAGTGAGGGATAAACCTCAATACTATATATGACTTTTTGAGAAACAATTGAGATATAAACCTCAGTTCAATATGAGAGTGTGTGAGAAACCAGTGAGAGATAAACATCAACACAATATGAGAGTGTCTGAGAAACCAGTGATGGATAAACCTCAATAAAATATGAGTTTGTGTGAGAAACCAGTGAGGGATAAACCTCAATACAATATGCGAACGTGTGAGAAATAAGTGAGGGATAAACCTGATTACATAGTGCGAGTTTTTGAGAAACAATTGAGGTTTAAACCTCAATAAAACAATGCGAGTTTCTGAGAAACCATTGAGGTATAGATCTCAAAACAATACGAGAGTGTGTGAGAAACCAGTGAGGAATAAACCTATATACAATATTAGAGCATGTGAAAAATCACATGAGTTATAAACCTCACAACAATATGAGCGTGTGTGAAAAAACAAGTGAGGGATAAACTTCAGTACAATATGAGAGTGTTTTAGAAACAAGTGACGGATAAACCTCAAAGCAATATAAGAGTGTTTGAGAAACCAGTAAAGGATTAACTTCAGTACAATATGAGAGTGTGTGAGAAACCAGTGAGGGATAAACCTCAATACAATAAATGAGTGTGTGAGAAACCAGTGAGGCATGAACCTCAATACAATATGAGATTGTGTGAGAAACCATTGTGGGATGAAACTTAACAGAAAATGAAAGTGTATGAAAAACTACTTATGGATAAATCTCAACCCAATATGAGAGTGTAAGAGAAACCAGTGAGGAATAAAGGTCCATACAATATGTGAGTTTTTGAGAAACCATTCTGGGACAAACCTCAATGCAATTTGAGAGTGTGTCAGAAACCAGTGAGGGATGAACCTGAATACAATATCAAAGTGTATTAGAAACCAGTGAGGGAAAAACCTCAATACAATATGAGAGTTTGTGAAAAACCAGTTAGGGATAAACTTTAATACAATATGAGTGTCTGAGAAACCAGTGAGGGTGAACATCTAAAGAATATGAGAGTGTGTGAGAAACTACTGAGGGAGAAACCTCAACAAAATATGAGAGTGTGTGAGAAATCAGTAAGGGATAAACCTCAATACAATATTAGAGTGTGTGAGAAACTAGTGAGGGATAAACCTAATTACAATATGCGAATATGTGAAAGATCAGTGAGGGATGAACCTCATAAAATATGCTAGTGATTGAGAAACAATTGAGGGATAAACCTCAATACAAAATGCGAATGTGTGAGAAGCCAGTGAGGGATAAATCTCAATACAATATGAAAGTGTGTGAGAAACAAGTGAGGAATAAACCTAAATACAATATTAGAACTTGTGAGAGACCATTGAGTTATAAACCTCAATACAATATGAGAGTGTATCATAAACTACTGAGGGATTAACCTCAGTACAATATGAGAATGTCTTAGAAAACAGTGATGGATAAACCTTAACACAATATGAGAGTGTGTGAGAAACCAGTGAGGAATAAACGTCCCTACAATATTTGAATTTTTGAGACTCCATTGTGGGAAAAACCTCAGTAGAATAAGAGATTGTGTGAGAAACCAGTGAGGGATAAACCTCAATATATTATGAAAGTGTGTAAGAAACCAGTGAGGGATAAACCTCAAGACAATATGAGTATGTGAGAAAACGGTGAGGGATAAATCTCAGTTTAATATGAGAGTGTGTGAGATACCAGTGAGAGATGAACATTAATACAATATAAGAGTTTGTGAGAAACTATTGAGGGATAAACCTCAATAAAATATGAGATTGCATGAGAAGCCAGTGAGGGATAAACCTAAACACAATATGTGAGTGGGTGATAAACCAGTGAAGGATAAACCTCATTACAGTATAAATTTGTGTGAGAAACCAGTGAATTATAAACCTCAGTACAATATGGGAGTGAGTGAAAAACCAGTCAGGGATAAGCCTCAATATAATATGAGAGTGTGGGAGAAACCAAGGAAGGATTTACCTCATTACAATATCAGAGTCTATGAGAATTCAGTGAGGGATAAAAATCAATACAATATGAGAGTGCATGAGAAACTAGTGAGGGATAACCTCAATACAATGTGAGAAAGCGTGAAAAACCAGTGAGGTATAAACTTCAATAAAATATGAGGGTGTTTGAGAAACCAGTGAGGGTTTAACGTCAATGCAATAAGATACTGGGTGAAAAACCAGTAAGAGATAAGCCTCAATACAATTCGTGAGAGTGTGAGAAACCAGTGAGGGATAAATCTCAAGACAATATGAGAATGTGTGAGAAACCAGGGAGGGATGAAACTCTACACAATATTAGAATGTGTTAGAAACCACTGAGGGATAAACCTCAACAAAATATGAGAGTGTGTGAGAAACCAGAGAGGGATAAACCTCAGTGCACTATGGGAGTGTGTGAAAAACCAGTGAGGGATAAACCTTAATACAATATAAGAGTGTTTTAGAAACAAGTGAGGGATAATCCTCAATACAATATGAGAGTGTATGAGAAAGCAGTGAGGGATAAACTTCAAAACAATTTGAGAGTGTGTCAGAAACCAGGGAGGGATAAACCTCAAAACAATATTGGA
>JAYMFT010076551.1:0-14423 GCA_038088735.1 Panulirus argus
TTTCTTCGTCTGTTTCCTGGCGCTACCTTGCTGACGCGGGAAACAGCGATCAAGTATAATAAATAAATAAATAAATAATATACAAGGTTAAGAGATGGGGTAACTGGAGTGTAAAACTTTCTCCTTGTAAATCATACGAAAAAAGTACTTTCCTTGAGTATTATAATATATCATAAACTGATAAATTTACCCCACAAGACTGGTTTAACTCCAGCCTTACCATATTCATATATGCATGATGCAAAATCAATGAATAGCTCTGATGTGGGTCCATACTTTTAGTAGAGCCTAATTCTCTTTAACTTGTAGAATAAAATTTCTGCTCTGTATATATTTTTTCATAAAGGCTTGCAGGAATGTCAGAAACAAACAAATAATAGCCTCATCTACACACATTCAATCTCTAGCTGTCACCTCTATATGGATGACAAATTTATTTCAGTAATTTTAGCAAAATTTGCTGAATTTCTGAGAAAAAAAAATCACAAACAAAATCAACTCACCAGAATCCATGACTTCTGGTTGGTAGTCATGATAGCTCTTGTTACAAATGATAAGAGGAACATTATCATACACAGAGTGCCTCTCTTCATCAGGACTTGGCAATGGAGAGATGTTTTCTGAACTTTTCTCCACACCTGCAAAATTTGTTTACACATTAATAAGCAGTGTATGCTAATAAAATTGAAAAGAATCTATGCAAGACAGGAGCTAATTAGAGTTAAAAAAAAAATACTGTAGTTAGTAGCTTTTCCACTGAGAATTCTGTTCCAGCATAGAATTACATCACAATATGCCCTAGAGTTGCCCACTGCTGATGGCCTACTAAGGGTGAGGCACTAAAGATTAAGAAATGGCACTGGAGTTCAACAGTTATGGAGACTTTTAATCTGGTCATGCCCTTGAGGGAGTTCCCGGAGGGGATGGATGCCAAAGATACAGATAGATAGACAGATAGAATAGTATGTCCACATCAAAAAAATAACTGCAACAGATTAATGAATTGTTTTATAAAAATAAAGATAAATGATTCCTTACTGCCTCTTATGCTGGCAAGAAAGTTATCTCGGGCAATTTGCGAATCTTTGCCGTAAGTAAGAGAGCCAGTGTGTCGCAGCTGACCTGCCCTAGACTGCCTCCCTGTACCTGCCTTATTGGTCCGTTTTTCAGGTGATAGTGAGGGTGTCTGGAATGTGGAATCAAACACATCAATCTTTCAAAGATCGTCATTATCATAGATAAAACTGTCAATATACAACTAAAGATAATTCTTTGCTTTATTTGTTACAATAATATTTCCATAAAAAGAATATGAATGGCAGTTAACAATTATGTTTTGGATAATTACTTGTATTTAACACATAAACCAGAGGTATTCAGAAACTTTTACATTCTATAAGACCCTAACAGCTCTTTTTATTTTTACAGACAATTAGTGCTTATTCATCATTAATCAATTTTCCTGAACTATTTTCATAATCAATATAAGTTAAACTACATCAAAGTATGGAGAAATACTTACGTTAAAAAGTGAAAGTTTCTGCCAAACAAGTGACAAAAATGAGCCTGGACACCACAAGAAAGACAGAAGCAATAAGAGGGGCAAGATATACTTCATATAATTAATGAAAACAAGGCATCTCCATTACATGGCTGATGAGTACAATTGTAAGGATTTCATACATCAACTAATGATAAATAAACTAACTGGCTAAAATTTTAACTCACTGCACTGGGACATACAGATATCCATTCCCACAATTTGATTCCTAAAGTCATTTCAAAGCAATTAAAAAATTCTTACCTGCCCTACTGGTGCCATCTTATTGGAGTTGGCATCTGTGAGGTAGTGTCTCCAAGTTGGTGGCGAGCACTCTGAATCACTGTATGCTCCTCCCCCACCCTCCCCACCACCATGACTACTGCCTTCTCTCCGCCAAAACCTCCGTCTTCGCCGCCCTCGAAACAGTGGGGTGGAAGTCTGGGAGTGATCGGAAGCTAAAGATGAGGAATCCTGCAAAAAAATCATTATTTTTGCTGCATCTACCACAATTCACCATCACCAGTAAAGACTTTCATGTAATATTTCACTTTACTAGAAAGTAAACTAATCACATTAAAAAAAATGTTACAGCACCTGACCCCTTTAGGTAATATCAAAAACATGGAAAAACAAGAAAGTCTGATCTGCATCTCATGTATCACATTAAAACACCATCATTATCTTTTGTTATAGTTAAAACTGAATAACACTGTTATAATCACCATATACCACCAAATCCTGATTAATTGTAACATACCAGTCTGGTTGTTAAATATGAGAAAGACCTGAAATCCATGCACTGAGAGTAAAAGAAAAATATTTGTAATAAGAATGCTTCATTCAACAAAAAGTCAGTCCTTGAAAGTACTGTAGACTGGGGAGTCTTAATGAAGCTGTAGTACAATGCACTTTATTATTCAGTAGAGAATGTATTACATGAATGGGTATTTCTTTCCATCTATTAAAATTACTTCACTCCAAATTTAATGGTGCATCAGGTCAGGTACAACAGCCCCCACCACATCACTAACATACATTTAAAAGAAAAAGCACAGAATTCCAGGGACTACAACAAAAATATCTTTCTTATGCCTAATTGCATCCCTCTCTTTAACAAGGTAAGGTGAGGAACAAATGAATAATGACCTCATTTACACATATATACAGTCCCTGACTTTCATGGAAAATTAAACAAAACCAGAGGCTACCATCCACAGCCAAGTCCCACATATTTTTCCACTGTCTACCATGACTGTTTCAAATGCCCTGGTTCAACCCAATGACAACATGTTGGCCGCCATAATACATCACATCAATCCGATTCATTCTATCAACAGCACGCTTAGCATCCTCCTGAATGTTCAGGCACCGATACATTCTTCTTCATCATGTTGTCCCTCATCTCCTAGGGCACCATCTCCCCCTTCCTCCCCTCACTTCTGACACATATATCCACTTAGTCCTATCTTGCTCATCCTCTCCATATATCCAAACTATTTTAGCACAATCTGGTTGACCCTCTCAGTCAGACTGTGGTTACCAAGACAACTCACAACTCTCTCTCAGTCATCCCTTACATCATCCTTTCACAACACTACAAACCATCCTTAGGCATTTCACTTCTGATGCATCTAACCACTTCCCTTCTTTGCCCTCACAGACACTGACCTCTCTCTCCTTCTCCATACTTATTGATTTAACCCAAGATTTTAAATCACTCTTCCACTCATTGACTCATTTCAAACCACATGGTGCCATCTGCTTCCACATTCACTTTGAAGTACAGAAAGCACTCCACTTCTGCCATGCCCTCCCAGTTTAAACTTAATCATGTCTCTCCCCTTGTTGCATATTACCTTACTTTTGTTCACATTGACATTCAACTTTTTCCTATTACACACTCTCCCAAACTATCACATTCAACTTTTTCCTCTTACACACTCTCCCAAACTATCAAATTGTTCTACCAAGAATAATGAGTATGCCAGATCAAAGTCCAATATTGTCCAGCAAACCAAGTGATAAAAAAACATGATGTGGGGAAATAAACAAAAAAAGACATGCAGATGTGAAATTTAGCTTTGCTTGAAACCACAACTTTTCCTTCTCTGAAAACATCATTGATACATCCCATCCCTAAGAAGGGTAACCATTCTGACCCCTCTAACTATCATCCTATGGCTCTGATATCTACCATTTCCAGTCTTTTGAATCCCTCCTCAACTCCCATATCCTTAAACACCTTGAAAATCATAACCTTCTCTCTGATCACCAGTATGGCTTCCATAAGGTGAGATCCACTGGTAATATTCTTTCCTATCTTCCTAATGTCTGGTCATCATCCCTGAAAGATTTTGGGGAGTCATGTGTAGTTGCCTTTGACATATCTAAGGCTTCTGACAAGGTGTGGCATTGGGGTCTCATTTCTAAGCTCCTTTCTTTTGGCTTACCTTCCTCACTTTGCTGTTTCATATCTAGCTTCCTCTCTGGCCAATCTATCCCTGCGGTTGTTGATGGATCAGCCTCCCCCCCTTTTCTCCATCAACAGCAGTGTCCCTCAAGGTTCTGTCCTGTTCCCTACACTTTTTCTCCTTTTTTTTTTCAACAATTTCCTCTCCTCCACAAATAATTCAATGTACTCATAAGCTGATGACTCAACACTGCATCCATCCACATCCGTCAATTATGCTCCCTCTTCTCTCACTTGATTTGCATCTCGCCTTGACACTGCTTCCACAATAAACTCAGACTTGGACAGGATATCTCAGGGGGTATATAAAATCTTGTTAAGTTTAATGCCTACAAGACTCAATTTCTACCCCTCTCTCCATTGAAAACTCCTCACAACTCTTGTCTCTCCTTTGACGGTTCTGTAATTCCATCTCTTGACTCAATGAACATACTTGGTATTACTGTAACATCCACACTTTCTTGGAAACCCCACATTGCAGGAATAGATAAATCTGCCTCTAAGAAACTGATTCATCCTTGTATGGAGTACTCTCACATATGGGGTGGTTCTCGCTCTGTATGCTTACTTGACAGAGTCGAGTCGAAAGCCATTCCACTTATAAACTGTCCCAGGCTAACTTCCAAATTTGACCCCCTTGCCCTACACCGAAATGCTGGTTCACTTTCTCTCTTCTATAGGTATTACTTTGGTTTTTGCTCCCGAGGGCTGGCTGCTTGTGTGATCCCACCACTAGCAAGACAACACAATAATCGGCAAGCTGCTGTAGCACATGATCATTGTGTGGCCATCAGTAACTCAAGGGTGGGTTGTTTTGATACCTGCTTCTTTCCCTACACATCAAAGCTTCGGAACTCTCTATCTTCTTGTGTTTTTCCCAACAACTATGACCTGGCACATTTCAAAAGACAGATTTTTTTCACTTCCTCCAAAATTTGTAAATACTTTCCCATGTCTTTTCTTTTTCCTTTTCATAATTCTCTCTATATTTCAAGTAAGGACCGGTCTTGATGTGGACTTTTGTCTATAACTGGAGCCTTCAACATAAAAAAAGTGATCTTTCCAAGTATGATTAAAACTGAAAAACACAGTAAAGTTTATAATCCAATAGTATAGCCTGGATAGCATGTGCAGATATATGTAAGAATGTACAATCTGGATGTATCTTAAAAGGTGAGCTTAAGATCAATATATGGGTAATCATGCAGTGATTTAATACAGACAAGAACTGAAATGAGTAAAGTTTACAAAAGAAAAAAAGTATAGAAATGAGTTAAGGATGTATATGCAGATGTACGAATGGAAGTCATGGTTCCATTTCTGATCTTAGCTTAAAATCAGTGAACTGAAACGCTGTACAATAATTGTGGATGGAAAGTAGGGTCTGGGATATACATATGAATGCTTGGAAATATAAAAAGAAATTTGCCTCCATCTTTGGTGAAAATAACAGGAAATTCATATTCCTTACCAACTAACCAACTAACATCAGTTTGTTTTGAAATGCTAATTAATTCTTACTTCAATCTGTTCGAAAAAACCTGCCACGTGTTGACTTTGAAACTGACAAAACATCAACAAAATTCAACAAGAGTTATAAAGAAGAATGTCAGAAGGAAAAGCTCGTTGTATGTGTTGGCGCAAGTTATTTAATTTCTGAACATGAGGCAAGGACAAGCAAAATGACTAACTTCATTCATAAAAGTTTCATGAATACACACAATGATCAGCTAATTAAATCGAGGATATGTAAACAAATCTACAAACATATGTTTCACATCCAAACTCTTAAGGATTGGCGAATTAGTAACCTCATAGGCTTCAACAAAAGAACCAGGATTGGTTACGCTGATAACTGGAAAATAAGAGTTCCCGACAAACATGTGCACTGAAGTTAATCTACGTGATTTGGCTCCAAATCAGCGGAATGAAATGGGAAATCCAAACCTGATTAAAATAGTGATCAGCAACTGAAGCAGGTATTGTGTAAACAAGTGTACATGGCAAAAATGTATGCCCATCATGAAATGGGCAGGCGCACAAGTAACAGTCAGATAGGTTAAGGGGATTTTATGAATTGTAGGTACAGGGCAGTGACGCTTACTTCGCCTGGGGTGGACTGTCGCACTTCCCTGGTCGTGGTGCCCCGGGAGGAAAGCTCGGGAGAACCATCAGGAGAGATGTCGACACATACCAGCTCCGCCACCCGCGCCTCCATGTGCGCCTCGTCGACCAGCTGCGAGACAATTAATTCTTAAAGAATAATTCGTCGCTCAGTATGACTGAATACCATTCCAATCTATACATGATACACGTCTAACCTCTAAACCTGGGAAAAATACAATCCTTAATAATAGAAATTTACGTTTTACAAGCTTAGTCAACTTATTACACTATATATAACTTTAACAAACATATAAAAAAAAATACTCCCAAAAATATATTCTTTCATCGATCTCTTCCTCATATCTTACCTTAGGACTACTAATAACAACACCATCCCTGTTCTGTCTCTTCTTTTTCTTGTTTTTAAGCGACTCCATACGTCTGAGTATTGCCTTGGCGCCATCTTTGAGCCGCTCCGAACCCGACCGTTTGAACTGTCCGAGCAGCGCATCGTCAGGTAGTTCCAGCCCCCGCGAGTCCCCGCACACTTTGCCTTCTCCTCCTGCAACAAGCATGTCATCAACTCCTGGGGTAACTAGAAAACTTCACCAGAAACGTAACTTGAAATACAGTGATATATATATTACGCGTGCAAAACAAAAGAAATTTCACTTCTGTCGAGTTGTGCCTAGGAAAAGAAAACTGATGCAATAATAATAATTAAAAATACTAATACTATTATTACTACTAATAATAATATAAATAACAATGCTACTTCTATAACTCAGATATTAATCATCATTAAATGTTAACGCTTTAAGCTGTACCCGGCATAATATTATACGTAATATCTGTATGAGAAAAATTCAATGGATTCGTTAAAGTTAGACCAGATTTTCTTGAAATTCTAAAGCGCTAGGATCTAGTTAGTCTGAATTCAGATTCTTTAGGTTACAATTCCGAATGCTTTACGAAAAACAAAGTAAATGTGATATATATATATATATATATATATATATATATATATATATATATATATATATTGGAGAAACTGTGTGTGTGCGGGTGTGTGAAACTTAAGGAGGGTGTTCCCCCCCCCCCCCCGCCCCCCAGAATACCACACACGTTTTGTTGATCATGGAGGTCAACCCGACATGACCTGACTCACACGAGGTCAGATGACCTTATCTACTTCACCCCTACATGTCCTGACCCTGCATGGGTCAGGTGACTTTTAGCCACTACATCTGCAAACCAACCTAGTCATTCATAGTTTAGCGGTCAAAGTCCCTATGATTCCTTAATCCTTCGAACCAACATAGGGTTACGACCCTTGACCACGACAGCACGACCCCTGGGTGTGGTATATAGCCTGTCCTCTGACCTGATCCTTTGAGGTCAGGTCATAAGGCCAGTCCATCATACCCAAGGGTCGTATCCGTTACGCTTCGATGGTAGTACCACTGCGGTCTAAAGGGTGTACCGCCGTACCATGGGTCGTACCGTCGTGCTGCAGGGGAGTCGACGACGCCACATATTGTGACAGTATTGCCCAGTCAGGTGGTCAGTCTCCAGGCCAAAGGCCGTTGGCAAACTTCTCGACACTTGCTGATGAAGGGGCTTGGGTCCCCTCCCTCCACACACACACACACACACACATACCACAGGGGTCAGGGTGCCAGGGGCCTGGCAAGGGGGGGAGGTAATGTGGAAGATTGATGATGAGGAAGGGGGGGGGGATGTGGACGTAAATGTTCTTCAAACCGATGACGGCACAGACAAAGCCAGGCAGGCGTTTTGCTTGCCTCTGCCCACAAAAAGCATGGAGTCTCCCTCTACCAGATCTGACTGACAAAAATTAGAGAAATCACCTTTAATCGGCAGTATCACTAAATAATCTATATATCTTTAATCAAAGGCGATCCCAACCATTTTCTTTCTAACTTTAGCAGTATTTGAAAATATTGACAAGAGTTAAAGCTATTAACGGTATACCTGTAGTGATGACATAAGGTACGGTATCAAGTGATAATATAATTAATGAAGATATCACCTCAATATATATCACTAAGTGCATAATGTATAAACCATAGTTTACACATTTAAACATTTCTATCTACTTATACCTCACCCATGTGCTTATCCAGAGCGGAAACAGCCAGCCCCACCTTGATCTTAAGCTTTTTTATAATTAGTTAATCAAATATCATTATGACCTCCCTGCTCTGCAATACCTCATCTGTGTATTTTCTGTCAAATGGCCGCCTAAGTTCAATGAACGGTTCTTTATTTATTTCCTGTTCCTCAACTAAAACATATGACCAAAGGAGTTACCGGTACCGCATCTGGGTGTGTGTGACCTCAACATGACCTGGAGGGAGAAAGATGACCTTAGGAGGAACTAGATGACCCCTTCACCCCCTTTATCTTAGTGACCAGCAAACCTTCTCCCTATCAATGACTGATTCGACTCACTTATCGTTAACTGGCATCACCACGTCTCTCTGAGCTGTGGTCATTTCTTATTTTTTTTTTTTTTTGTCCGGTGAATTTATCCATAAATCTAATACAATATGTCGAAACAGAGAGACGTGGGTTCCAGAGCCATCATAATTCACAAGTGAGTGAATACGTCCAAGCAGCCCCACAGAAAACGAGCCGGCCAACGAATCTTGGGAGGATTCGAATGCTGACAGACGGTGTTACCAAAATCCGAGATACCAAGGTCGGCTGGCTCTCTTACAGGTCAGGATCGCGCCAGGTGGGTTGATACGTCGGCAGAAGGTACGAGCTGGCTGACGTATCACCGGATAGACACCGAGAATTGCACCACCATCACCTGGGCGACGTCAAGTGACGCCTCATCAACAGGAGCACCGCGGAGTCGGCAGTGCCGTAACGGCTATGCGCGAACCAAGCCACTTACACCACTCGCACCTTACCCAAACCGACCCGTGGGATATTGCTATCATTACTCATCAGAAGAAACTCTCTTGACTATACGCTTACGTATATGTGTAGGAAACTTTTATCTATGGGAGCGGTTAGCGAGCGATGGCGCCACTTACAAAGGAAGCTTGACTATTACTGCTCCTGGCAAGTGAACTCTACCCCCCCCTCCCCCTCCACACCTTTACCCATAAAACTCTGCTTAGTAAACTCTCCTTCTAGGTCACCCATCTGACTATACACCTACAGACGATAAACTTTAAAAACCAAAATTAATCAACAATGAACTCGAACTTAGTCTACGTACGCGTGTTACCGGGAAGATCTGCCCGTTATATGCCTCTTTCTAATAACTTTGTTGCCTGTTGGGTACACAACTCATCTAATGACAAAGACGTCTGTTGCCCATACATTTGCCTACAACGAACTATATTGACTACATAAGTATATTCATCACTTGACAAGGAAAACTTTCCCGATTCTCTTATTGACAAAGAGGTGTGCAGTCTAATGCGCCTGTCAAGCAGGAACTTTGCTGAATACACGCATGCTCAGCACACCCGTCATCTTCACCCACGCAAACTAGTAACAAAACTGCTCGAGACACAGCACTTTTTTCATTATCTTAGTCACGGACAGAAGTCCATACAGACGCAAGGCCTTGCCTGAAATATGTCAAGGGTTAAAGAGAGATATGCGAGCAGGAAAATATTTCAGGGAATTTTTGAAGGAACTGGAAATTCTGTTATTTGACAAGGGTCAGGTCGAAGCTGTTAGGAGACATGAGGTGGGCAGAGTTCCAAAGCTTAGCGATGTAAGGAAGGAAACAGACATCACAACGGTCCAATCTTAAGTTGCCAAAGGTCACAGTAATCATGTGAGGGTAGTGGCAAGCCCTGCGGTCTAGCTAATGGCGGGCCACACGAGGCGCCAGCTCCTGGGAGCATAAACCAAAGCAATATGTATCGAACAGGGAAGGGGAATCAACAGTGAGTCGTAGGAATAGAAAAGAGGCTGGGTCAAGTTTCGAGGTCCAACTAGGAGAGGTGATATCAGTCAGATGCTTCGCACACACTATCAAGTGTGCGCATTAAAGCCTCCCAACGTGTCCAGGTGTGAGTTTATAGAGGAAGTTGTGACGAAATGAGACATCGAGCTAAGAGACGATAGAATGGGTTTGATGGAAGTAGAGGAATGCAGCAGTGTCGAGAGGTCAGAGTATGAGTGCATTTGGGTATCTGTTGAAAACAAAGACTTTGTTTAATATAAAAGAGTTAAGAGTGTGGTAGACTAGGCAATAACTGACGTACAACTGAAAGAAGTTGATCCCTGAACAATTATTGAGACAGATCGGCCAGATAGGAAGTTAGATAAGAGGGAACAAAGAAAGAGGGTAACTTGGAGATGAGACCCCGATGTTATGTCCTGTCCTGTCAGAAGCTCTTATTTTATCAAAGGCTGCAACATGGGATTTCTCCAGAGCCTGTCAGTGAGGGTGGCCAGACATTAGCAAGATAGGAAAGGATATCACCAGTGGATCTTACTCTGAGAAAGCCATTCTGATGATCAGAGAGAACCCTGTGACTCAGGACCTTTAAGAAAATGAGAATTGTGGAGGGATTCGGAGACACTGGAAATAGCAGAGGTCAATGAAACAAGACTTTTGCTGGGAAGGTGAGAAGGGACACTCTTCACTGGGAACAGGATGTACTAATTCATGTTCCCAAGGGAGAGAAAAGACTCAGTTGTTGTTTTTCGATTGTAGCTGACCATAGATGGATAATCCTCTATTCAGTTTATCTTCGCAACCTATTATAACAGAGTAGTACGTTGCGGGGTGCGGCGCCTCGCTTATACAAAATAACATCAATCTTTTTCAGGATGATATTTTATGTCAAAGGTCAACTGCATCGTCAAAGAGAAAAACAACCTTCTAAGAATCCTCCTCATGTCGGCCAAATTCCAAACTCCTGACTACATCCTCCGCTCGTGAACAATGACGTTACAACCTCGGCTGTCTCACACCCTTCTGTGACGTCACGGAGGCGGCCATACAGGACGGGGAACCACGAACAGAAAATCATCGCCATCGCTGTGCACCGACGGCTTCCTTCATCCTGGCCAACCAGCCACCCAGTGAACCGAACCAACCAACCAAACAGCTGGCGGAGGGCCGGGTAGAGACACGCACAGATCCTTCGGCAGATAAGGGGATTCCTAGCAGAGGCGACGTCATATCCTCTGGCTGGGTGCTCCCGTCCCTACACACACACACACACATGATGCTCTTTATTTCAGGGTGAAATTATATGAAAGTGTTACAAAAGGCGACGAAGACGACGAGGGGCCTCCATTTCCCACACCAACCCCCCCCCCAATCTGTGGAGGGGGCCCCCCCAGGTCATCACCTGCTACACTGCACCCCTCTAACCCCCTCCCCCCCATACACTGACCACTGGCGTCTGTCATCTACACTAGCCAACGCCCACACTAAACAACACCTACAATAATGCATTTCATATATAAAAAAGAAAAATAAATCTACATAATAAGGAAATGGTCAGAAATTTCCTTTAAAAAAACAAATTCAGGCTGAGAATATTCCCCTCAGAAAACAGCATCTCTGAATGAATCAGATACAAAGTCGATCACTCGTACCATAAATGAATCTGATTCACAAGTAATGTCTGTTATTTGTAAACAGCAATGAAAGGTTAGTTCATATACAATCTTACAGCGAGAGATCTCTCCCTGTAGTTATGAAACCACGAATACAACAGATCCAATGCTATTCCTTTACTGTACCGGCAGACAGCCACTCCACTAACCATTTATTTAACTGTAAACCGAACATATAAACTATTTACATGATTCTTAAGGATGTGTAACCGCCTTGGTCAGGACGGTACGATCCTTGGTTACGACGGTACGACACTTGAGCACGAAGGTACGACCCTTGGATGCGACTGCTTGATATCTGACGTAACAATTCAGGGTCAGATTAAAGGTCAGGCCCATCACCGCCAATGGTCGTTCCGTCGTAGGTCAAACAACCTAACCTATTTTCTATCAGCCAAACAGATAGCCAATCAACCAACATTGTAGTTAAGCTGCGCCCTGACTTCCCGACTTACAATGGGAAACCTTAGTTAATCGTAAGTACTAATCGCCTTCCTACTCTTCCACTATCATCCTAACCTTGTCTTGAGCAAGGCATACACAACAACAACACCACTTCCAACCCGACCCCGTTCTCTCGCCAGTTCTTCGACACAAACGGAGCCCATTCCTCCAGTCAGCACTTCCAAGGACCCTTGAACAACTTCCTCAAGATTCGTCAGGATCTTCAACCAACTCGTCCCCCCCCCACAGGAAAACATTCAAGAATGATATTCCACAGGTTTTCATCTCCAACCTGAGAGAGAGAGAGAGAGAGAGAGAGAGAGAGAGAGAGAGAGAGAGAGAGAGAGAGAGAGAGAGAGAGACTCCCCCCCAAATCCCTGCCATCGTTAATCATGTCGAAGGTGAAATTCATTTCTCTCACTTTTCTCCCCTTAATTATCACTGGGGCGGTGGAGCAGACCCCCTCCCCCCCCACCCCCCGGACCCGGGACACTGAGTGTCACAGTGCCTTCCTCTCCTGCTGCGTCATACGAGGTTGCACCAGGTCACGCTGGGCTACAACAGGCCATGCCGGGCTACCCCAAGTCACTCCAGTCCACGCCAGGCTGTACCTGGTCACACCAGGCCACGCCAGGCTGCACCAAGCCACGCCAGGCTGCAATAGGCCAAGCCAGGCAACGCCAGGCTTCAACAGGCCACACCAAGTCGCACCAGGCCAAAGGAAAGGTAATGTGTGGAAAATTTATTTGACTGCTGACAACATTAATGTGAGAGATGGAAGAATGTGTTTATTAATTTGATAATGATGAAGAAAGTGTTCATTATTATAGTAATGATGAGGAATGTGCTAGTTATTATGGAAATGATGAACAATGTGCTAGCTATTATTGTAATGATGAAAAATATGTTAGTTATTATAGTAATGATGAAGATTTCTTTATGTTGAAGGCTCCAGTCACGGAAAAAAGTACACATCAAGGCCTGGGCCTAATTGATAAATCGAGAGAATTAAGAAGTGGAGAAAAAGACAGGGAAAGTATTTACGAGTTTTTGAGAAGGTAAAAAACCTGTATCCTGAAATGAGCCAGGTCATAGTTATTGGGAAAGACATGAGATGGTAGAGAGTTCCAAAGCTACGATGTGCTGGGAAAGAAGCAGTTATCAAAACGGCCCACCCTTAAGTTGCCGATGGCCACACAATAATCATGTGACGCAGCAGCTTGCCGAGTATTCCGTGATCTAGCTAGTGGTGAGGGTGGTGGGGGCACACAAGCAGCCAGCTCTCGGGAGCAAAAGCCAAAGTAATACCCATAGAAAAGGGAAAGTGAACCAACATTGCGGTGTAGAGCAAGGGGGTCAATTTTGGAAGTTAGCCTGGGACAGTTTATAAGTCGGACCGCTTTCGACTCAGCTCTGTCAAGTAAGGATACAGAGCTAGAACCACCCCAATTGTGATACTACTCCATACAAGGACGAATCAGTCCATTGTATAAACGGAGCAACTGTTCAGAAAAGAAGATACGACATCTAAACAGGACACCCAATTCTTAGAGGTACACTTAGCTATATGTTGGCCAGCGTACGTAGAACACCACTGTACAGTACACCAGTGTATGGAACACCAGTGGATAGAGCACTCGTGTTTAGAATACCAGTGTGCAGAACACCATCGTGTAGAATCCTAATGTATAGACCACCATCGTGCAGTACACCAGAGAACAGAACACCGGTTTACACAACATTAATGTACGGACCACCAGTGTGTAGAACACCAGTGTACTGAACACGGAGGGTCAGAGGTGGTGTGAGGGTAGCCCTGGTCCAGCTCACAAGGGTCATACAGCGGTGGTGTGAGGGTGGCCCTGGTCCAGGTCACAAGGGTCATACAGCAGTGCTGTGAGGGTGGCCCTGGTCTAGCTCACAAGGGTCATACAGCGGTGGCGTGAGGGTGGCCCTGGTCCAGCTCACAAGGGTCATACAGCGGTGGCATGAGGGTGGCCCTGGTCCAGCTCACAAGGGTCATACAGCGGTGGTGTGAGGGTAGCCCTGGTCCAGGTCACTAAGGTCATACAGCGGTGGTGTGAGGGTGGCCCTGGTCCACGTCACTAAGGTCATACAGCAGTGGTGTGAGGGTGGCCCTGGTCCAGGTCACTAAGGTCATACAGCGGTGGTGTGAGGGTGGCCCTGGTCCAGGTCACTAAGGTCATACAGTGGTGGTATGAAGGTGGCCCT
>JAYMFT010076562.1:0-14423 GCA_038088735.1 Panulirus argus
GAGGAGGAGGAGGAGGAGGAGGAGGAGGAGGAGGAGGAGGAGGAGGAGGAGGTGGAGGAGTAGGAGTAGCAGGAGTAGGAGGAGGAGGAGGAGGAGGAGGTGAGTGTGACCGCCATAAAACTTTATTACTATAGCTCCCGACACCATTTGCAGGTAGGCAAGAGCACCGAACATGGCTGGACGCAACACTATCTCATTTTCACACCCCCGTGTTCTTCCCCGGGTCGTAAAATGGCCCAGGAGAAGTGGCTGCAACTCCATATACCTCACACAAAGCCTCATTGGTCTTCAGAGGGGACTCACACACACACACTCACACACACACACACACACACACGCACGCTCACACACACGCCTCCCATCAGAGAGCGGGGGCGAGTGAAGCATCACATCAGAGTCATGCTCGCTGGATTACTGATCGGAAAAGAGCAAACAGCTCGCCGGTGGAGCGAAGTGAACCATGCTTGGCCAGCCATGCATGGATCGACCTCCCTCCCTCCCCCAACCCCTCTCTCTCTCTCTTTCTCCCTCCCTCCCTCAAATTCCCTCCCTCATACACCCTCCTAACCCTGTCTTTTGCCCACACCCCATACCCTCCTCTCAGACATGGTGCCACCCGCGGATGGCGGCCCTCTCTCTCTCGGGTGCGACACCCACCCGTGGAAGTACCGCATCACCTGTGAACCAGAGCGTAGACGTTGCCCCCTAGGCGGATGGCCCTCTCCCAACGCGTCCCTCAAGCTCGGGCATCACGTGTAAACCCTACTGCAATACCCTCGACTCCGCTGCACGTACCTCGGGAAAAACTATACCACACATCAGACGAGTCCAGACAAACAGTACACAACACCACAATGAGTGATGGAACCTTGTTTTCTCTATTCAGTAAGATTTCGTCAGTTTTCCTCCTCCTCTTTACAGATAACATGAAGCAATGATCTCTGGATTTATTTTAACCACTACAGAGACATAAGATAGATACTGTCTTCGACATCACTGTCTTGCAAAGAAGTTTTTACTAAAAGGGACTGAAAAGCTTTGGGAGGTAGGCACAAGGCAGACCACTGTCTTCAGTATGTTAGTTGCAACTTGGGCGCGAGGAGCCTGCGATATGCTGATTCGGTGTTTGCAATGTAGAGATGGGTGTGTCGAGAGCGCAAACGAGAAAGTGTAACTCGTAAATGTCTGGGGAGCGTGGTTTGAGATGGGTATACGACTGGTGAGGTGGTGTTTGTGTTCGGAAGGCATTTGTTTGGTGCTTGTAGGGTCATCTCGGTGCGTAATTGTTTTGTCGGTGTTGTGCTTGTTTGCGGTAGGGGAGATGTGTGAGTATAAGTTGCTGAGGTGTGAGGCAGGGATAAGGTTTTGATTTCTAATTAGGAGCTGATGGTCAATTATGAGACAATTTGGATGAAAAATGTCTAATATTGTTGCAAATGATATAAATGCCTAGCATACTGAGGTGAGATTATGCTGGGAGGATTCTTCATTCGTTATGTACGAGTTCAGTATTTGTGGTTGTTAAGGAGCAAGTGGTTGTTTTGAGTGCTGAGCTGTGTGGTTTCTTGCTCTGTTGTACTTGCTTATGACACGGTGGATGACCAAGGTGGTGAGGAGTAGTTTAGGGTAGCACGGATGAATTGTTTGTAGATGGTACTAAGGTACTACTATTCTTCTTCTCCAAATGTGGCACCAGTGCGTGTTCTCAGAGCATTTAGTTTGCTTATAGTTTTTGTATTGTTATTTGCGGTATGGGGAGTGTATGTTTTAAGTGTGTTTATGTGATGACCCAGGTTAGACAGAGTTTTACTGAGTGGAGACAATTGTCCATTCAAGGGACGTGAGGGCGCATGCTGGATTCATGTCTGTCTGGGGTTAAAAGGGTGACTGAGGATTTTTGTGTATACAGACACATCATTTTCTGGGCGTGCCTTTGTTCCAGCTCTGAGATGAAATGTTGTATGTTTGCTGTTGCTCCTGTGGTGCCAGGGTGTTGTGATGGGATTGTAAGCTTGTCTACATATGAAAGGACTCTCACACAGGTTGTGATGGAAGGGCAAAGTATAGAATAGAATGAAGAGGATTAAAGAAAATACTGCTCCCTGGGGACACCCTCATTGTACAGTTTGAGATTGTTGGAACTGAATCTCTTGTATATGACTCTGGCTAGACGACTTGCTATGGTTTTGCTTAATTGCGTTTTGTCATTTTCGCAGAGTGTTGGTGTCCAGTCTCTTTTGCACGAGGTTGTCTCAAGGGATAGTGTCAAACGCTTTGCTGGTATATATTGCCACTGGTATTGTGCGGGAAGGGGGCTGTTGCTGTTGGCTGAAGCTCTCCAGGATGCGCTGTGTTTTGTCCATGTGCTGCAGTGTGGTAATGGAGTAAATGTAATCATAGCCATGCTGTGTGAGTGAAAGTGAGACGTTTTGGATGGCTCTGTTGTGGATCAATTTGTCAAGGAGGTTAGATATGGTGATAACAGTGATATAGGGTGATAGGAGGGAGGAGAGTTGGATTACGTGGAGGGTTTCAGTGTAGGGTCTAAGCTGGCACGTTTCCAGATGTTTTGGACTATGTTGTGTGGTCAGGAGTAATAGCTTTGGGGTGGATTTTTCTGTACATTTTTTTTTTTTTATGCCTGTTCTGTTTAGGGATGTGGTTGGTTTGTGGCTAATCTCTGAATGGTGTTTCACGAGAAAATTTGTTTGTTCTTTGGGAGAAAGGATGGTGTTAGTTTAGGTCAGAAGGGCTTCATCTGTTGGGCTTTGGATGGTGTGGGAGGTATGGATCTAAATATCATTTGCTGGGGATGATTACTGCTAGATTGGTGGTCCATAGTGGTAAGTAAGGAGTGCCAATTTGTTGTTTGGTCTCCAGTGATTAGGTTAGTTACGGTGTTGTTTAGAAATTAGCTTTGTTCTCTGGTCTCATGTGGCTTATCTTTGAAGTTTTTCGTGAGAGTGTTTCTTTGCTTTATAATGTCTGCAATTTGTGGAAAGAAGATTGAGTTGTATTGCTTCATTACCAACCTCTTATATGTTACAGTGTCAAATGCTTTCTGGTCGTCGAGATGCGGACAATCCGCCCAACATTCTCTTTCGTCTAGAAAGGAGTTCACTCTCCCACAGAAGGTTAAAGAGATTTGTTACACATGACATCCTTTCCGCGATTCCATGTTTTCTCTCAGTTTCTTTTGCGATTAGTGATTCAATCGCCATTTGTTTTATCTAGTCTCATGTTTTGCAGACTACACTCATCAGGGAGACAGAGGGCTGTAATTCCGCGTAACTCCCCGGTGTCTTTTCTTAAAGCTGGGTTGGACAATTGTACTCTTCCACTTCAACATGCAGTTTACCTTTGTTCAAGGACATCTGTAAGATTCGATTTACTTTTCTCCAACAATGTCTTCAATATCTCATGTGGCTTCTTCAGCAAGTATGGTGAGGGAAGATGAGCCTTCTGTGGATCAAATCAATACATGTCAATGCTTTCCAAGCAGTGCAGCGAGGGAGTTTGTTCACTCGTTGTGATCCTCCATCTCTTGAACTTTCTGCATTGTCATACAACTATTTATGCTTCTTCTGTAGGCTATCTGCATTTGCTGTTTCCCAATTCAGTCTGTTTCATTCATCCACCATTCTCATACTGTAAAAGGACCTCTTTACATCTTTTTTTATGAGATGCTTGCTTGATTTTTTGCTATGGCCTTCAGTTGCTCTGTCCTAGTATGTTACAAAGAACTGTTCACTATCTGCATCATAAATCTGGTTTAAGAACTTAAAGGTTGTGGTCAGGTCACCCTCTACTCTTCTCTCTTCCATGGTTGGTAAAAATTTAAGGCCCCTGTAACTCATCTCCCTTAATTCTGGCATCGCCTGTGCTGCCCTCCTCCTCCTCCCCTGCTGCACCTTCTGCATGTTCTTTGTGCCTCTTCAGGTGCGGTGACCAACCTTGAGAAGCGTAGTCCAGTTCTGGCCTGATGCAGGACGTGGACAGCTTGCTAAATATTCCCTTATCCATTGAACTCTAATGAAATTCTAATACCTACCAGCACACTGTTGGTCTCTCTCTTACGTATTCTCCTAAGGTGGGACTCTGTCGACAGGTTAAGGAGCGATGGTGACTCCCAAGTGTGTGTGAGGGTGTGTGTGTGTGTGGGTGGGTGTTCTTGGTAAAATGGGGTCCAATTTCATGTAGCAGTGTCGCGTGTTTCTCGCAAGGATGTGCCGTAGTGTCGGGAGGAGGCGGCACTGGGAGGGCCCTATAAAGGCCAGTAAACCTCTGGTCTCGGTAGCTCTCCTGACGACGAGGAAAGACGACATTAAAAGACCTTAGTAATCAAGTGGACGTTAGGATCACCCAGGCGGCGGGAGCCCTGACAAAGGAACCTATCGAGAGGATCTGATAATATTTCATTGAGTAACAGGGTCGACCGACCCGACCTCCTCCTCCTCCTCCTCCTCCTCCTCCCTCCTCCTCCGGGTGGGGCATACTGAGCCTTGCTAACCCGAGGCACACCAGGTCAGTCAGGTCACGTAACGGGTCGGCAAAAATGGAGGAGGCGATCACTCCACTCTTAAAAGGAAATAATCAACTCGTCTGTATTTACCCCCTGAGGGCCGAGCCCCGCCGAAGAGCGAGCGTTGGGTCGGTGTGATCCATATCTCCCGTTGTCGACGTCGGCACCAACAAAGCCACCGTATTTACTTGATTGGACCCCGGAGTTATCTCTGTTATCAGTGTCTCATCGTGCGGGAGGGGAGGACCCCACAAAGGCACCCGCCTGCCGCTGTGGCTACTGCCACCAACCAACCTGTTGCAGCAGCAGCAGCAGCAGCGGCGGCAACAACCTCCGCATCACCACCCCTGCTCCTCCCTCCTCCTCCGACGCCCGCCCGCCCCAACCACAACAAAACACCGCGCCATCGGATGCGTGCGCGCTCGCTCGCCCCCTCGACGGCCAGAACCCTCAAAGGGAGATGTCACCGGTTTAAACCACTTCAGGAGCTCTGACTCACGCCTCCGTAGTGTTGTTGTTGTTGCTGTTGCCGCAGACCAATCAGCGTCGTCGACCAGGCAGCCCCCTTGAAGAGCTCTCTCTCTCTCCCTCTCTCTCTCTCTCGTGGCAGCTGACGGTGGGGGTATGACTCACGCCTCGGCTCAACATGCACCTGCCGACGGTGCTCTTGTCGTGGCACTCTTTTCACATCGCCGCCACCAAGCGGGGGATGAGCTTATCTGACACGCCCTCTCTGCATTTCGAGATCGCTGAAGCTGCCTTATCCAAGCATGCAAAGGTCGCAGTGGAGTGAGGGTTTGATCACTGTGAATATAAGAGTGTGGTTGAGAGAGAGAGAGAGAGAGAGAGAGAGAGAGAGAGAGAGAGAGGAGCTGAAGAGGGTGTGCTGATGTGGTTTTGGACATATGGAATGAGAAGTTGACAAAGAGGATTTGTGTGTCAGAATTGGAGGGGACAAGGAGAAGAGGAAGCCCGAATTGGACATACAAGGATGGAGTGAAAAATATTTTGAGTGGTCGGGGCTTAAACAGGCAAGAGGGTGAAAGGCGTGCACGGGTTAGAGGGAACTGAAACAGTGTGGTATAAAGGGCATGCGAAGTAGCTAGGTGAAACCATGGAAAGGTCTGTTGGGGTCTGGTTGTGGATAGGGAGCAGTGGTTTCGGCTTATTACACTTGACAGCTAGAGAATGGATGCGAGCAAATGCTGCACTTCTTCTTCTGTTCCTGGGGCTTCCTCGCTAACGCAGCGTTCCTCAGCTCAAAGTTTTTGACGGCTGTCTGACAAGGGGCTCCTCGAAGTAGCGAGCTGTGCCGTGACCACACCTTCCCATACCTCCAACCTACACTTCTTTCTGTTAAACATTTTCCCTCTCCTCCCTCCGGGTCCCTTACCTAAATACGTTCTCTTCATGACGGTGTTTGAAGCGTGTCAAGATGCCCATGAAGGCTTCGTGCTGACGGATATCAAAATTTAGCCAAGGTGATGGAAGAAAGGACGTCGCAAATTCGGCTGCAGAAGCTGCTGCGAGACAGGGGCAAAGGATAGCCAGAGGAAGACCACGAAAGACAACTGATGCTGTCAGACAAGACGGGGAATCGAGGCGAGATGACCAGAAGAAGAGACCGAGAATCAGCTGCATCCAGCCCTGCCTTGCGGGTCATATGGACAACAGGGACTTACTGACCCCCCAGTTACGCATACTATCGAAGAGAAGAGACACCGACTTGGAGAGGCAGTCAGATGCGAGCGGCTGCAGATGTGCTGCTCCGACATGACCTTCGGTTGGTGTGGCTGCTTGAAGACAAAGAGAGATAAGGAATTGAGGTGCAAGAGGAGAGCAGGGTATCTCCATCTGTACCAAGAACATGATAAACCATTTTATAACGAGGTTAATCATTGTAGAAAATACGGAACGCGACAAGAAAGACCTCAAAAGCATCCAGTGACTCCACTTCTCAATTTCGGTTTTGAATCTCACTGGATGTTGGTTTAACTTCAGGTCCGTCCTATGGATTTCCGTAGAGTCGTTCTATCTCAGCTGAAACTTTAAGAATCACCATCCACCCGTGTCCACTCTGGGTAGGACGGAGACATGGTTTAGTTGTGCGTCCGTCCAACTCCTCGTGACGCACAGAGCCACGGGGAAGGTCAGGCTGCAATACTGTGGGCGCACAAGACAGTGGGAGAACAAATCAGAGGGCATGCAAGGTAGAGGACGTGCAAAACAACGGGTGCACAACTTAAAAAGTGTGCAAGACGAGGAATATGCAAGTTAGAGGGCGTACAAGACAACGGGTGTACAAGTTAGAGGGTGTGCAAGTCAGTAAGTGTACAAGTTAGAGGACGTACAAGGACAATGGGTGTACAAGGCAGAGGGTGTTCAAGGCAGTGGTCGCACAAGATAGCGGGCGTTCAAGGCAGTAAGTGCACACAATATAAAGCGTACATTAACTCCTCGTATACTCTTTGCCTTGAATAACTCACACCCATTGCTATACACGATGAGAATAACACCAACTTCTTTCTAAAAAGGCACAGACCAGTGACGCTGGTGCCCACATCAAGATAAGTCTATCTCCGACTTCAGCAGGACTTGGGACTAAGGAATTGACTGCTCCATAAGGAAGAATGACACGAGAGCCAAGCCAAGCACATTGGTAGCCCACTACCAGAAGGGGGCTTATGGCACTGAGGAAGGCTACCAGGAAGTGACTTATGGCACTAAGGGGGTCTACCCAACCCGGAAGTGGTTGACAGACGACTCCCCCCCCCACCCCTCTCACCAGGAAGGGGGACCCAATGGCACTGAGGCTGGTGAGCTAACATGGTCAGCAAGACTCACAATCATCTTTTATTTTGAGTGACGTGGCCGTGAGAGTGAATATATTATAAGTGTGTTGATGTAACAGTGTCGGTGATGGTGTGTGTGTGTGTGTGGGAGTGAGTGCGTGATGGCCCGGGGTTTCCCACAACACACTGCTGCTGCTGCCCCGCCCTCCCCACGCACTTTTCCTCACTCTCACAGACTCCCTTGTCCATCCTGCAAACCGTAATGTTTTTCTTTGTGAATCCCATAACGGCTGTAATCAAACTCCTCATGACTTACGGTCTATATATACATAAATCATACTGATTACTTTGTTATTTGCGATGATTACCTCCACTGATGATGCTAGTAATCACAAACTGACGTGTTTTTTGCTAAACTCAAGTCTTATTCGCTGTCAGTCTTTATCACTGGCTATCTCCCTGGTCGCCAGCATCATCAGTGTTCATCTTCTTGGTCGCCAGCGTCATTGGTCGCCAGAATCATCAATGCCCTTCTCCCTGGTCGTCAGCATCACCAGCGCCCAAGAAGAGAAGAGGAGACAAGAAAGAGACGAAACATGTGACCACATCAAGCTCCTCGCTATCTCAACACCTACAACACTATTCTCAACACAAGCTGGTCTCCCGTGAGACTCAAGACGTAACAATGATACCAAAGCCAGAAACGCCAGACACCGACTCCTTCCCAGAAGAACAACCGACCTATTTACATCACAGAAGCGCCGAGGGAAAATATTAGAATGAAAAATCAACCTCAGAAAAATAATGCCACGAACGAGACCTTAACAAATTGGACAAGCGAGATCAATACGGCTTTTGGGACGGGTTCAAGCAACACCTTTGCCATCTCGATCCCTCCAGAACAAGAAGTCAGTCACCTGGGACTCAAGAATAATCGGCACGGTTGTACAAAGGGACATGAGCAAAGCCTTCGGCAAAGAGTGTGTGACGAGAGACCTCCAGTTATAAACTGACACACTCTAGTCTGCCAGAAGTTACCGAGAGATTACTACTACGTTAACTGCCTTAACTACCGTACCTCCGCAGTAACCGTAGTGACAACAATATCATCAGAATCCCCACTGCCCAAGCGAGGGTCCCCACAAGAAACCGTCCTTCCCCTCTGTTGAGGAACGTGAGTATTGACATCATCTGCCCAGAGGACACCACACATACAGTAGTCTCCAGCAACACACTCTCTGATATGACCAACTTTATACGAAGAGAAGCATCCAGAGTCAACAGCCACGAATGAGACTGGAAAACAAAACCAAATACTAACACGTTTACAACTGTGACACAGGAATAAGGGGAGTGAAGACTTAGCAATATAGTGATAGCCGGAAGTGAACTACAGCACCAGAGGAGCTGTGAAGTACTAAATCAGACGCTAACATCACCAGGATGTGATGGTAGACCTACCACATCAACAAGAGAGCCGCTCGAGGTAAAGCTGCCTGGCCAAGCTTTGTGTAGATCCAGTCACCTCCAAGGAGAGGCAAACACTACATCTGGTAAAGGCGGTGATCACTCTGATATCAAGCTACTTCCTAGTCCCCACTCGACGTGTCCACCAGATCACATGTACTGGTGCTACAGAGGGGGCAAATATAAGGTACTATGATTCAGTAATAATTAAATTTACAATGACGCTTCGAGCGAGAGAGATATACAAGAACTGTATAACAATATAATCATGGAAAACGCTCGGTTCCCATGTGAACCCCAAGCCATGAGAGAATCTCAACTCTTCCATCGACATACGCAATGAACAGCTCTTACCTTAGGTACTTCCTGATCAAACGAACGATTATCACTATATTCGCAGACATACGCACAACCAGCATACCGTGCGTATGTAGAAAAGGAACCAGAAATACACTTATACGCCAAACTACTCACACACACACACACACACACACACCAACCAACACAGTATGTCTGGAACCGTCATCTCTATCTCAAATTCATTTTCCATTCCAACCTCCTTTTAATCCCCTGCCTCTTCCTTTCCTAACTACACAATCAACGAGAAAGAAGATCCATTGTTAACAAAGGTCCCCCTTCCTTCCCCCTCTTCCCTCCACCACCGCCGCCTGCTCCTGCCCTCCTCCTCCTCCTCCTCTTCCTCCAGCAGGCACCGGCCGCTGAAGCCACTCACTTGTGCAGGTCTGGTCGGCTGGGGCCTGGCAGGTTAGCGGTGCAACAATGACAAATTAATAAAGAATCGCTCTCGGGAGCTCCACTCCATTGTTACCACTGTTTGCTGCCTCGCAGTACAGTTAGGAGCCAACTGGCGTGTGGGTGCCGCAGGAGGAGGAGGAGGAGGAGGAGGAGGAGGTGCTCCTGCTGACGACGACACCCCACCACCCCAAAGCCACGAGTACCACCAACCCTCACTAACTCACCTTGACTACTGTGGGTTACCGTAAGGGGGACATCTCACACTATCCGTGTGTCGAGTCGCCGGGAGAGTTGCGGTCCTTGAGCCTGGACTATATTCAGAAACGAACTGACCTCAGCTTGACAGCTGAGGTCAGTTCGGTAATGGATGTACGACACGGTCCTTTCAGGTGTTTTAAAACTACATATATTTGCATAACGAATACATTTAGGACACTGCTAGACAGTGCATGTTACATTCTACTCGTTGATTTAGCATACTTAAAGACTTCAAATACTGATGGAGAGATTCTGAGACTGTAGAAGACCTCAGCTCTAGCATTGGTAACATAATAATGTCCAGGTTCGGAAAGAATGCAGAAAATATTTGCTGGCGGTCAAATACTTGACACACAAGCCTGACAGGTGGTCATTACCAAACATCCGTGGATGAAATCTTCAGACGCAGGCAAAGAAAAGAGAAACCATGTTTGAGGCCAGTGATATAACATCGTATGTGAGGAGCTCTGGCACTCTCCTAATGACGCCCATTAAGCGTTAATGACGTCCAGCACCCGGGGGTTAATTAGCCACTGAGGATTACCTTTGCCCAAATCGTCTGCAGTAACTTCAGGCCGGCAAAACCGGGAATCGAACTCGGGGGCACCAATTTAGGTACATTTAACCAGTGAGATTAAAAGCAATCAAAACTGATTTGCTGAGTTTGATGACCTTGTGTAAAGGATCAAACCTTTTTAAGGATCAAGCCTTCAAGTTAAAGACTTAGATATTAACTGCAACTCCACGAGTTAATCTCCCTGTGTCCCTTGGACTAGGACTCTCCAACACTAGACAAAGGCCATTTCCCATGTCTCCTCCTGCCCTACTCTGCCCTACACTGCCGGATTCCTCCCTAAACAGAACACGAGCTACAGGAGAACGTGTATGATAAACGGAGATCGTCCGTAGAATACATCTGCCGGCGCTGATTGTGTCAGCTATGGAGTCTGCTCTGGAACCATTGTGTTTACCATACATTTCATTTTGTGTTATGATTAGGTTTTAGTTTTATCTGTGGGGAAAAGAGGCGAGGAAAATACTATCTACATGACCCCTTCGTATCGTAGAAGCGAAATAAGAGAGCTAGAAATAGGGAGACCCGAAACCTTTCCCTCTCCTCCTTTATTAACACCTTAAAATAGGAACGGAAGGAGGAACAAAATAAGGACGTTTAGATCAAAAATTAGGAACAGAAGAAAGACGTTTAAATCAAGAGCTACTATACTCCTATCACCATCTTCCTAAACTGGGAAAATGGCGAACCAGGCTTTGATTTAACATGATCCACTCAGTACGGCAAGTATAGAACTGATATAAAACGAGCGTAAAACCTGCTATCACAAAAAGCAATGCTCAGGGGCTGGGTGGGGGGGATGCGGTGCGATATCCAACAGTTTGATATCGCACAAAACACTCCGGTTATCATGATCACCATTGCATATCACTTTCCCACGAGCGAACAAAACACGCCAGGCACCGCACGTATCAATATGTTTACAGTGATTTACGATTACGTGAGGACGGGTCACTCAGCCTTATCAGTGGCTGTGTTGAGTGGCACACCAGGGGCCCCGAGGCAGCGTGCCAGATCCCAGTGGTGGGATGGGTGGCACGCCAGGGGCCCGGGGGAATGTCCAGATCCCACTGGTGGGATGGGTGGTATACCAGGAGCCGAGGAAGCCAACATGACAACAACACAGCCTATTGCGAATCAATCCAATCCAGGGTTGCATTCTTTTTACATAACGTATCTTCCTAAACAAGGTAAAGATTCTACGATTTCACCTGTTAACTTGAAAATAAAGATTTGTCAGCCTTTTTGACAAAATGAATGTTACTTGTTATGCAGACAACTGGCTTTCTGTAATATAAGTTGTATATCCTGGTTTCAAAAGGTTCCCTGTGGTGCAGTACTGACGGGTCATCCTCAAGACGAACCTGCCTCCTCAGACACCCTAACGCTCCACATCCTGAAGACTCAACACCACCAGCTCTTGGTACGAAAGCCAAAAGATCTACTCCTCGCTTGCTATGGACATCGGTGACGTGAGAGTGAGGAGCAGGCAGACAGGCAGGGTAGGCCTGCACCGCAGGAGTGGAGAACGTGTATGAAAGGAGTGTGGAAAAAATTGCCTCTGTGAGTGAACTGGACAGACGACATAAAATGGCAGCGTCGAGGTAGGGCGAGGAAGCGGAGGGAGGGAGGAGAAGACGGAAGCTATATGCAAAGGTAATTGTCATGGCTGACGGAGAGATGAGGCATCATGTGGTATAGCTCTCATAGCTTAGTAGGGTATTACTCTCGCAATTCAGTCGGGCATTACTCTCACAATACACAGGGCACTACACTCACAACTCAGCAGGGCATTTCTCTCACAATTCAGCATGGCATTACTCTCACTGCTTAGCAGGGCATCGTTCTCACAATTCAGCAAGGCCAGCACTCCTCTCACAGCTCAGCAGACACTTACTCTCGCAGCTCAATAGGGCATAATGACTCTCAGAGCTCAGCAGGTCATTACTCTTAAGGCCCAGCAGGACAGCACTCCTCTCTCAGCTCCAACCAGGCGTCCTCACCGTCTCCTAACAACCTTAAAACGAACAACATTTTTAGAGGAACAACTAACAAGAATCTGTCTTTAAATATCCCAACAGCTTTCAGGGAATCTATTTTCTTTCTGTCCCTAAAAGGCGACGTTGTTTCAAGTCGCTTGTCTTTATTCGTTTTAGGTCTTTACGATGGTCTTTTTGATGCGTCAGCCGTCAGCTCCCCCTCATGTGCGTCAGCCGTCAGCACCCCCTACCTCATGCGCCTCAGACATCAGGTTCACTTTAGGAGGTATAAGGTGCAGGTATGACATTCCTTAATATTCTGATCACTTTAGAGTATTTAGAAATCGCTCATTTGGACGGTTTCAGAATTAAAAGTTAAAGGTTCATCTTTACCTCACAGTGTCTCTGTTTTGGAATAATAATAATGATGATAATAATAATAATTATAATAATAATGATAATAGTAATAATGATAATGATTGAAAAATATCAATGATAACAATGAAAATAATAAAATAATAATAATGATAATGATAATAATATTAATAATAAAGATAATAATAATAATGATGATAATACCCAGGACACGTTTCTCTATGTAAACACGTCAAAATCTGCCATCTGGGTCACATTTTGTAAGGCAGATTTCTCTAGAACACCACCCAGGGCACGCTCGCCTACACACACGAACTCCCTCTCCTTCTCATACGCCACCCAGAACGTCAAGCGTCATCCAGGGTATGCCATCTAGGTCACATCACAGACAGACCACCTGGTCTATAATATCCAGGTAACACCATCTATATACACCCTCCAGGACACACGCTCCACCCACCACACGCCAAGGAAGCTACACCAGCAGGATCTGAGGACCCAGGACACATTTGCAACCAAAACTACTTACATCTCCTCATCCGGGACACACACACCCGAGGACGTAGGTATTCTCTTGGTCGCACCTCCAGGAACCAGCACCTTCAGTAGTATACAAGAGAGAGGATAGCTCCCTGAGGCACCAGCACTTTCAGCACCTACAAGAGAGATGTTCACGTCCCCAGGTAGCAGAGCACTTTCAGCATCTACAAGAGAGTCGCGTCTCCAGGCACCAGGGAGTCTTCAGCCTCTACAAGAGAGAGGGGTCGCGGCTCCCAGGCACCACAGTACCTTCAGCATCTACAAGAAAGATGATTGCGCCTCCAGGAGCCAGAGGACTTTCGACACCTACAAGAGAGCAAGTCGCGTCTCCAGGCACCGGAGGACCTTCGGTATCTACAAGAGAGAGGAGTCGCGGCTCCAATCGCCCACGAGAGAGATGCTTGCGCCTCAAAGTAGCAGGATCTACGATTGAGAGAGAGAGAGAGAGAGAGAGAGAGAGAGAGAGAGAGAGAGAGAGAGAGAGAGAGATGGAGAGAGAGATGGAGAGAGAGAGAGAGAGAGATAAAATCCAAGAACTATCACTGTGAGAACCTCTGGTGTGTGTGTGTGTGTGTGTGTGTGTGTACCAGTCCTGCCGTCGGCGCATCACTCCGCCCCTTATCGATCTACCATTCTTTATCAAAACCTCTTCTATCTATCTTCGTGAAGTGTGTAGATGTTACCTGCTCTCTCTCTCTCTCTCTCTCAACCCCCCCTGCCCCCTCCCCCCTCCCTCCCTCACCCCCCCCGCCCCTAACGATAAGCAAATACTTTTATTTCTACCTCCTCGTAACTGCTTTAATGAGAAGCCAACTGCTAACGCGCAGATTATCTTCCTTCAGTACCGACATGATCTCGCTGTTTTTTTCGTACCGTAATATTTCTTCTTTTTTTTTTTCTCTCATCGAGTTTCCTTTGTTGTGTTGAGATAAGGAGGAGTGGCCGGTCCGTGTCACCGTGACGGGCGATGATCTCATCCCAGGGCGGTACACCTGACACTCTGTGGAGACCCGAACACGTAATAATGTTATCGGAGATGGCAAGTACGTCAGGTGTTGATTGGACCAGACCTCTCGGCTCACGATTGTGTTGTGTGTGTGTGTGTGTGTGTGTGTGTGTGTGTGTTTGCTTATGTGTGTGGGATAGCCCAGAGGTCGGAG
>JAYMFT010076573.1:0-14422 GCA_038088735.1 Panulirus argus
TCTCTCTCTCTCTGTATATATATATATATATATATATATATATATATATATATATATATATATATATATATATATATTCCTAATACACTGATCTATGTATTTCATATCTCTTCTTCTATGACAAACAGCCTCGAAGGGACTCAGTGGTCTGTTGCTGTTTGAATTTCTTTGTATTCCTTTGTAGACACTATATATACCATGAACATGATAACAACAAGAAGACATTTTCTACTGATTCTTTGCGTCGTTAAGTGATCGTTGAACCAACCACAAGAGACGGCTGGCCGACCTTGACCGTTTACAGCCGGGGAGAATACCACACCACTTTAGTTCAGTGTTAGTTCTTACCCCTGAAGTACTGCAGTGCCGCTGCTGCTGCCCCATCTTTTCCTTTAAAGAGGAGATAAACTGGGGACTCGTGGGTGAAGAGGAGCATCAGGAAGCAAAGTGCCGAGGGAAGGACGCATGCTAGCGCCATCTGCCGCCAGGTACCAACAGCTGTGCCCAGGATATAGGCGTAAACCACCCCCACAGTGATCATAAGCTGGAAGCCGCTTCCTGTTCAAAGAAGAGATGCAGCTGAAGCTGAGGTAAGAACTTATAGCAGTTCCTGGCTGATAAAGAAGTACCCGGGCAGAAGTCTAAAAAGACAATTACATTATCGATAGTTTAATGGGTGATGAATGTGAGGTCTTTATAGAAGCAATGCTTACACGTGCGAGAAAGTGTATTACATGTAAATGGTGGAATGTGGGATGTAAGAAAGGGTAGTGAGTGTTGGGATCAAGAGGTTAAGTATTACTGAAAGAGAAAAAAGAGATCTATGGGAGTAACTAAGAAGGCGGTGAGAATGATTGGGAAATTTACGTGAAGATGCAGTAGGAGGTCAGGAGGAAGGTGTAGGGAGAGAAAAAAAGAGCAAAGTGTGTGGGTGAGATAAAAGAAGAGCACATGGGAGCGTCAGTGAAAGGAGCAGATGAAGAAGTGAAGAAGAAATGGTGCTAGGATTTGGAAGGACTGCTGAATGTGTATGATGTCAGGGTGGTAGACGAAGGTGTTTGGAAGGCGGAGGTATGCGAAGCAAGGATCATAAGAAGTGGTTTGGTGAAAAGAGAAGAGGTGGTAAATGCCTCACTAAGATGAAATGTGACGAAGTGGCGAGAAAGGACGAAAATGCAGATCAGTTCCTCAAGAAGGGCGGAGGGACTCAGTGTTCTTGATAGGGTGGATAGGATTTTCTCGGTACTTATGGCTCAAGATGCAGTACCTGAGGATTGATGGAGACAAAGATGACTGTTCGAATTACAGGCGTATACGTTTGTTGAGTATATATTGTAAGCAGTATCGTTGAGTGGTGTATGAGAAGGCGGTGACATGCACGGAGTAGTAGAGTGGGGAGAAAATATGTGGCTTCAAGAGTGGTAGAGGATGTGTGGATCTGGTACCTGCTTTGAAGAATCCGTGTGAGAAATGTTAACAGAAACATAAGGATTTTTATGTGGCATTTATGGATCTGGAGAAAGCATATGGTAGGGATTAAAGAAATCCATTGTGGGAGGTGTTACGAATATGTGGTGTTGAAGGAAAGCTAGTAAAAGCAGTAAACAGTGTTTATCAAGAGAGTATGGTGTGTGTGCGAGTAGGAAGAGATGAAACTTAATGGTTCCAGGTGAAGGTGGGTCTGCGGCAGGGGTGTGTGATGATACCATGGCTGTGTAACCTCTTTATGAATGGGTTGGTAAGAGAGGTTAATGTGAGGGTCTTGGAGAGAGGGGCGCGTCCTCAGTCTGTTGGTGGTAGGGTAGCCCGAGATGTAGGCAGTTGTTGTTTACTGACGACAGGATGTTGGTGGCAGATTCGAATGAGAAACTGCAGAAGTTCTTTTTCTTAATTTGGGAGAGTGCGTGAAAGGATCATGTCGCGAGTTGATATGAATATGATATAGGTTATTAGGTTTAACAGCAGAGAGCGAGAGAGAGATTGTTTGGAATGTGAGCTTGAATGGGAAGATTCTGGTGAAAGTTAAGTATTCTATATACCTGGTAGTGGACATGGAAGCGGATGGAACCATGAGAACTAATGTAAGCCGCAGGGAGGAATGTGTGGGTAGGACATTGTCCATGATGGGCATGTTGATGATGTAGTGGTCTCGTCGGTGTTGTTGAGATACGAGGTATGGACTCTAGATGAAGAAAACTAAGTACGAAAGAGGATTTAATGTGCTGAAATTGAAATGTTTGAGGACAATATTTGATGTGAGGAGGGTCGGTAGAATAAGAAATGGGTGGGTAAAAGAGAGAGTTGCGGCCTTAAAAGAAGTCTGTATATGAGACCTAAAAGAGGTTGTGCTAAGATGGTTTGGACATTTAGAGAGGTATACATATCAGCACTATGGGGAACAGGGAGAAAGAGGAACTGAGATTGAAGGATGGAGTGAAAGATGCTTTGAGGTGCTTGGTTCCTGAACATGCTGGAGGGTGTAAAGCTTGTATGGAATAGAGCGAAGAGGGAGCTATGTAGTATTTAGGGGGCGGCTTGCTCTCAATGGGATGAACCAGGATATATAAAACGGCCAGGGGAATCCGTGAAAAGGTGTGTGGAGCTTAGCTATGGACAGGGAGGCTATAGTTTTAGTGCCTGATACATGACAGCTAGAGAGTGATTGTGAGCAACTGAAGCCATACTTCGTCTATTCCTGGTGCTACCTTGCTACGCGGGAAACACCGAACAAGTATGAAAAAAGGATATCAACATAAAGAGGAAATGACAAGCAAGACGCTGTAGCTCCTTGCATTGTTGTGAGCAAGAAAGTGGACTCACCTAGGGATCCTCTCACGTCGGCGGAGGCAAACTCCCCGATGTAAGCTGGCACAGCAACGCAAGTAAGGCCGCCACAGATGCCCGTCAACACTCGGCCACACAGCAGCATGATGAAGCTCTGAGCACCGCCTGAGGGAAGCAATTTGCAAACATTGTTTATGTGAACTACAAGTGTCAAACATTAAATTTTTCCGGAGGGGCTTGTGTTTTCAAATAGCTGTTGAGTCAGCCCCATGACCTGAGGGTCTGTCAAGGGGCTAGTGAACTGCAACACAGCATACAATTGGCTAAAGTCATTTTCAGATTTCACAAGAACTAGTCCAAAATGTTTAGGTCATATCTTAGGCAACTAGAACTAGTCCATAATAACCAGGTCATATCTCAGGTCACTAGAATTAGTCCATAATGACGAGAGACGGTACAAGGTTGGTCGAGGATGACGCTGAGAACGGACATAAGTATGACATGAGAACGTGGGGTGGAAAGTAGGAGCGGGGAGGATGAACGGGGAAGATAGTACGGGAGTACGGGGGAAGGATGGGTGAAAGGACACCATGGGGGAAGGGGGTCTGGACGAGGAGGGGAAGATGGCTAGGGAAAATGTCATGGGTGTGGGGGAGGATGGTACTGGGATTACGGAAGGATGGCACGTGGGGCGGGGAAGAGGGCATCCCGCTCCCGCCCCTTTTAGTCGCCATCTACGACACGCAAGGAATACGTGAGAAGTATTCTTTCTCCCCTATCCCCTGGGGATATTATATATATATATATATATATATATATATATATATATATATGATATGGGTGACGGTCACGAAGGCTTTTCTATGAAAAATGTGTTTCGTCTCACGAGGGAAATTCTCTCTCGTCCTGTTTGCACAAACAATCTGAAACCATATATTTTTCGGGAAAATATAGACAGACTGTTCATTGTTAGTGTGTTCGTGATCCGCAAACAGTTCAGTTTCAGTTCAACTTCAATACTCTAGTCCTTTATAGAGGAATCGGGATCCTAGTAATGTCTCCACGTACCCTAATACAATATTACCAGAAGGGTACCTAGTGACAGCACAAGGATCCCGATCCCTCTATCGGGGAATAAAGGATTTAAACTGAAACTGAAGTTCTGGCTAGTGTCGCAAGTATCCGCAAACAGTATAGGTTGGGGTACCTTTTAGGTACTACCTAACGTACCGATAAGCGCCCAGCCGACTACGCAGGGTAAGACGGAGGCCATAATGGTACCCCTCCGGCCCAGTATGTTGATGATCAGGCCGCCCACCAGCCCACCAGCTGCAGCTCCCAGGTTGGACGACGATGAGAACCAGTTGTACTGTTCCTGGCTCAGTTGCAACCACTCTTGGCCCGTGCTGTTACTGAGGAGGTGAGGTCCAGCTGGGGACGAGTAACCCATCACTGTGCCCAGGGCCAGTGCCCCCATGGTGGCTGCAATGCAGAAAACTTCGGGTAAACGTAGATGGTAAACATTTGTATTTTCTAGCACATTTAGGCCTATTGAGAGTAAAAATAATGAAGTTAAACCGGTTAAAGCATATTTCATTTTCCTCTGGGTATATCTACCATCTGCCTCCTTAGCTTCCGCTGCTGTCCCACGCCGAACCTGAGACAGCATCCTTCACGTCTTTATGTTATGTTCTGCCTGAGAGAGCTTCCTAGGAAGGTGGAGGGGGCCAGTCCTGACCAAGACAGCGGCATCACCCTCGAAAGGTAATTTAACCCCTTCACTGGTGTTTGATAATCCAACATGCGATCGCTATTTTTTGGTGTCAAATGTCCAGACAGACAATAGTTGTTGACCTTTAATACAAAAATTTCTCTATGATATGGCCAGTGCCATTTGTCAAGATAAACTGGCACGTTCTTAAAGCGTTTCAGTACACTAAAATAGTTGCTGATATTTAACTTGCACTCAGCAGCAGCTTACAGTGTAAACACTGGTGCTTGAGCATGTACGGGTTCACTACATTACTCCCACAACTAAACAGGAATAATACGACCTAAACAAGCGTATATCATTGGTGATAAAGTCTAAGATTTGTTTAACGTTTGATACAGTTGAAGATGATGACGACCATATTTGTCTTCATCTAAATGTAAAGTCCAATCACACGCTCAGCAGATAGTGATGTAAAATGTACATCAGCTTAAAGTTACATAATATAGGATAATTCTTTCTTTTTCGTATATGTTTAGCTGTCTTGCATACATCGTAACTCAACAACCAACATTTCTCTGAGGAACTCTGCCACATACCCCACCACCTCACCACAAAGTTAGAGGACTGATACATTTCGTTAAAATTTTCTTCTTTTAAAACAATATATTTTAACTTATCGGTCGTCTTCTTAATTAAGATGACTGGCAATCTTTATATTTAGAATGACTGGCAGTCCTCACATTAAAAGGAAACCGTATTTTTCATCTACCAGTGTTTTCGAGCTGCAAGTCTCGGCAGTTGAATTCAACTTTACAAACAGCTGAGCTTCGGCATCCATACTGAAACAGAAAAAAAGTTAGAATATCGCTACTTGATGCAGGATTACCATCTAATAACACAATACACTCATGATTTGGTCTACATTTCACTTGGAGATGCTGATAAACTTTGCACCTACTACACCTTCGGGCACTTTACTACTATGCTCTACTACGCTACATCTGGAGGTACTTCACAAAAGTTTACTACGTTACATCTGGAGGTTGCTTTACCACAAAGCTTTAAGAACCTACATATGGAGATACTCTGTTACAGTGCTTTACTACTCTACTTCAGGAGGTACTTTACTACAAAACATTACTACTCTAAATATGAAGGTACTCTACTACATAGCTTTATTACTTTTCATGTGGAGGTATTTTACTGCAAAGCTTTACTACTTTACGGATAAGAAAAAAAAAATTCCAACTTACTCTTACCGTTCAGTGTCACCAACGATACATATCAATGTAATCAACATGCGTGTAAGGGATCCAGCTACGTCTATACATACAGCAGGTCATAAATCCTTGCTGATACCACCCATGTTTCACCGTGACTCACTAGTTTTGGCTGGCGTAGATCTGCGTACTTGACTCACCAGACGCGGCAGTATAGTACTGTGTGACGCGGCCTGGAGAACTGCTCTCCACTAAATCCGTTGTAGACTTGTGAAGCTGCTGCATGGCACCCACTTCACACTGCCTGTTGGGAACGCAATGTCACACTTCTAGTAAATGTTTTCTATCATAATCGCTTCTCTCCAGGAGAGGAAAATGCAGTTTTCATTCTTTTTATTCTCATTTAGTCTCATTTCCAATAATCAGAACATTTTAACTAAAACATAGAAACAATAGATTTGCCCAGCAGGACGTATGTTTTACTGTTTCGTGACCTTTGACCAATCCCGTATAGGTCAGGTCAAAGACCAGCGGTGTGGCGAAAGAGTAATGGGGTGGTGAAGAGAATGCAGCACCCTGACCTTGATTTCATGGATTACGTGATGGGTCAAATTCCTCTGTTGAGAGGAAAGTGCGGGTCTGAGTGACGTGATCCTTAAGGTTCATATTAATAGAGCAAGGATCACTCTATTGAACCCAACCAACAAAGTTAAGCAAATTATCTAAGAAGCATTAATTTAAGTAATTACTTGTTATGAGATAAATATTTTAGTAGCAAAGACACTTTCTGTAGCGAAAAAGCTATATTATTCTATTTTTGCTGTAGTGAAGATAAAAGCAAATGAATAAAAAAAGTCTTACTGAATAATGAAGGTTTGATTTATAATATATCTTTCAACTATAGAAGTATCATCATCATTAGCATTTGATATGTAGTTAAGATTTATCAAGTACGAGTTGAAAGGTTGCGTGTACAAAAAACAACATAATCCAAGGTTATTGGAATAGCTGGGGTATTTGATTCTTGTGAGAGTGTAGTGAAGACGAATTACTGTAGTGTTATATGCAAGTTACTATAATGTTACTTATGAGTTCCTGTGAGTCCCTATAGTGTTATAAGTGAGTTGTTGTAATGTTACGGGAGAACTCCTATAATCTTGTGGGTGAGTTACCGTAGCATTGTGGTACAGATGCTATAGTGTTATGAGTGAGTTTCTGTTGTACTGCGAAAGAGATGAGAAAATGTTATGGGTTACTCTAATGTTACGGGTGAGTTACTGTAATGTTACGGTTTAGCTTCTATAATTGTATGGGTGAGTTACTATAATGCTACGGGTGAGTTGCTATAGTGTTTTGTTTGAGTTGCTCTATGGCTATAGGTGAACTGATATATAGGTGAACTGCTATGGTTTTATGAGTGAGTTGCTATAGTGTTATTTTTTAGTTTATGTAGCGTTATGGGTGAATTACTGAGTTGCTAAAGTCTTTCTATGTAAGTTCTGTGGTGTTCTGGTGAGTTAATGTTCTGTAGTTTTATGGGAGCGTTACAGTAGTGCTATGAGGTACTATAGCAGTAGGTGACATCCTGTAATGTTATGGATGACTTATGGTGCCAGACCACCTACGGTATCAGATCAAACCACCTACAGTATCATACCACCTGTGATACTAGACCACCTTCAGTGCCAGACCAAAACACCCACACTGGCAGACCACTTAAGAAAGCCGTATATATTCGAGCAGGGCAATTGACGTCATGATGACGGTGACCACATGAGTTGTGATGTATTGCCGACCAGTCATCAAAGGCGACAACTCTCGCTATCTTCCTCTTCGTATCTACCCTTGTGAGTTGTGATCTCTGGTAGGCCTAGTTTATGCTCGTGCTGATCCTTGGAATCTTGTGTATAATGGTCTCCAGTAGGCCTAGGTGAGGCTCGGGATCTTGTGTATTCAGGTCAACAGACGCGAAGCTACCAGACCAAAAATGGTCATCCTGACCCCGACCAGTGTGAACCAGAGAGAGAAGTTGAACCAAATGCCTTAGTTAAGTCGTTCGCTCTCCGACGCAATACGCCATGCAACGCTGGTGTCAGAGAGCTATCATCTTGTAAGGATCATAACCTACTGTAAAAATGATAAATATTACATCTTGTATTGAGATATTAATAACCTCTTGTAATATCATGATTATGATCTCTTGTAATAAGATAATTATAACCTCTTGTAACAATAATTATCTTAGCTTACTATAAGATACTTATAAACTAGTGATTAGATGATTTGAACCTTTTGTAATAACATACTCATAAAACATGTAATAAGATGATTACAACCTCGTGTGAAAAGATACATGTAACCTCTTTTAATATGAAAATCCTGTCTTCTTGATATAGGGTAATTATAACCTCTTTTTTAAAACAATGATAACCTCTTGTAATTAGATAATTATAACTTCATTTAGCAACATCATTATAATCTTCAGTGATGATATAACCATAACCTCTTGTTATAAGGTAATTATAACCCTTTTAACAATATCATTATAGCCCATATAATTAGATAATTGTAACTTCTTGTAATCAGATAATAATAACCTTATGTAATGAGTTAGTCATAACCTTTTGCAATAGAATAATTTTAACCTCCGGTAATAAGTATAACATCTTGCTATAGTTATAACCTCTTATGATAAGGCAATTATAACCTCTTGCGATAGCTGTAATCTTTTCCAATAACTATAGCCTCTTCTAAGAAGATTGTTTAACGTTTTGTGATAAAATAAATAAAACCTCTTGAAAAAGATGATTATAAGCTGCTGTTAAAAGATGATTGTGACATCTTGCATTTAAGTATATACATCCTCTCGAAACATCATTGTATCCTCTTGAAATAAGATGATTTCAACCTCTTGCAATCAAAAGATAATAACCTCTTGTAATAAGATAATTGCAACATCTAATAATGACTTGATAATAAGATCTTGTAGTAATCATAAACTCTTGTAATATAATGATTACAACATATTGAAATAAGATAATTAAAACTTCCATCATAACATATCATATCTTGCTGTAATAATATGATATTAATCTCTTGTAATAAAATAAGCATAACGTTTTATGATAAAGTAATTATAACATCTTATATTGAAAAAATTATAACTTCTTGCAATCAGATAATCATAACCTCATGTAAAAGATATTAATAACCTCTTGCAATAACTTATTTATAACTCTTTGTAAGATAATCATATTCTTTTATAATAAGATTATGATTATAGTCATAATCTCTTCTGATAAGATATTGGTAATCTCTTGTAACAAGATATATTTCTTAATAAGATTATTATAACCTCTTGCTGTTATATAATCATAATTTCTTCTAACATAATATTAACCTCTTATAGTAAGATCATTATAACATCTTGTAGTAAAACATTGTTAGCATCAAGTAAAAAGATAATTGTAACTTTTTGCAATATGAGTATTTCAACTTCAAATAAGATAATCATAGCATCCTGTAATAAGATAATCATACCCTCTTTTAATGGTGTATTTACAATATCTTGTAATAAAATGACCATAACTTCTTATAATAAGATAATCATCACTTCTTGTAATAGAATGATTATCACCTGTTGTGATAAGATAATATTTGTAGCAAGATAAATATAACTCTTGTAATAAGACAGTTATAACCTCTTGTGATAACATTGTTATAAATTCTCGTGATAAGATTAACAGGACGTCTTTTGTTAATATACTTATAACCTTTTTAATGAAATAAGTAGATCTCTTGTAATAAATTATCATAATTTCTTATGATAAGATAATTATGACCTATTGTAATAACTATAATCTCTTGTAATAAGATAATCATAGCCTCATGCAATAAGATACAACCTCTTAATAACTTCTTTATAGCATCCTATGATAAAATGATAATTGTCTTTTGTAATGAAATGATTATATCATCTTGCGATAAAATGATTATAACTTCTTTAGATAGAATAGTCATAACCTCTTGCATTAATCAAATATTCTTGTAATTAGGTAATTACAACCTTTTGAACTGAGATGATCATAACCTCTTGCAATGAGATACTTTTAACCCCTTGAAATAAGATAATCGTTACCTCTTTGACTAGAATCATCGTAACCTCTTATGATAAGGCGCTTATAGCTTCTTGCAATAAGATAATCATGATATCTTGAAGAATAGGATTATTTCCTCTTGTAAAAAAGTAATCATATTATCTTGATACTGACAAACTTGTAACCTCCTGTGATGAGGTAGTTCTAACCTCATGTATCTGATCCTCAAAACCTCTTGGATCAAGTTCATTTAAAAAAGTAAAATGAAAGACTTTTGTAACAGGATGATCATAGCAATCTATGATAAGATGATTGAACCTCTTTTAATTAGCTAATTTTAACCCTTCTAATAAGATTATAACTTCGTGTAATATCATAATCATAACCTTATGAAATAAGATAATTATAACTTCTTGCAATTAGATGATAGCAGCCTCTCGTAGTAACATTGTTATAACCTCTTGTAATAACATAAGTACAACCTCTTGTAGTTAGATGATTATAACATCTTATAATAAGGTATTTATAATCTCATGAAATCAAAAAATTAAAACCTCTTACAGAAAGGTGATCAGAATTTCTTGTTATAATCTAACTATAACCTCTTGCAATAATGTAACTATAACCTTCTGTAATAAGAATATTGTATCGTTTTGATATCAGATAATCAAAGGATCTTTTAATAAGATAATTGTCACATCTTGCAGTAAGTCTATCATCCTAATTTCTAGCATTGGAATAATTACAGCTTCTTGTAACAGATGTTTATACCCATTGTCATATGAATATAATAAACTTGCAATAAAAGAATTATAACCTCTTGTAATAAGATAACTCTAAACTCTTTAGAAAAGGTAATTATAGGCTATCGTAATAAGATAATCATAGCGTTTTGGAATGAGATAGTCATAACCTCTTGTATTAAGATAATCATAACCTCTTGTAATAAGATAATTGTAACCTCTGGTAGTGAGATCATTATAGCCTCTAGTAATAAGATAATGATAACCGGTAATAGGTCAGTTGTAATCACTTGTTATAAGATAAATGTAACCTTTTGTGATTACAAAAGGTTATATAGATATGACCTATTATGAAGATAACATGTAAAGCCTTTTCTAAAGATATTTGCATAACTTACTCATTGACAGACGGAGTAATGTCAGTGCTGCCTTGGCCTCAGCCTTCCTGCCCAACTGACAATTGTCTTTTTCCTTCCTCAGAAACACATATAAATAAACTCTTTCTAGCTCGAAGTGAAGTAGCTCCCGCTGCTCAGAATGCTACGGTGGTAGTGATCTCAACGCCGTGGTAGAGCGACGGTGGCCGAATGCGGCGCCCAATCATTGGTCCTAAAGGTATCGTTGCCATCTCGGCTCTCACCACCTGCCCGCCTTCACCCTTGTGAAAGTCGTCAATAGGCCGCCATTACTCGCTATCTCTACTGCCCTGAGATGTTTAATGTAGGTTTCATCTCTCTCTCTCTCTCTTTCCTTCATTAACCAACATCTCTCTCATTAGCGTCGCTCCCCATCCGTCTTATTTTTCCGTGTTCATACCGGAGTTTGTCTTACGCCCTCATTTGTAGTGCCTGCTTGCTCTACAGTTCTTCCTTACTCTCAAATAATTCATTGATTTACCTTCTGTTTGAGGTGCTTCGCAAGAACTCCTCGCCTGACTACAGAAACACAAGTGTCTTTGAATTCTTTTCATAAAAACAAGACGTTCATTTTCAGATGTTTGTAAAGATGTGGCAGCGGCTGAGGTCAGTGAACCTCAGTTTTTTGCATATTCCAACCCTCCTGGCAACCCCTCAGACACAATCATCCTAGTTCCTAAGTTTTGGACAATGAAAGAATGACCGGTTGTTACTCGTACCTCTGTCACTGTCACATAGAAGTCTTACGTCGCTATCATTTGGAAGTCAAACGGCTCTGTCCCTGCCGTCTGAAGTCTTGCACATGTTAATTGTTATTGTCTGATGTCAGTGTTGCCTTTATAAAAGAAATCAGACTTTAGCATGAAAGTCTTCCAAGTGTTGGACAGACTTGTGATTCGAGATATAAGAATCAGCTTGAGCCTTATAAAGTGTACTTTATACGTTCTTCTCAATTTTTTTTTTTTTTTTTTTTTTTTTTTTTTACTCACGGATACCTTAAGGATTCCATTGTTTACTGAGGTATTATTGTCAGGTTACTGCCCCAAATATTTTTCTCTCACAACCGTCGTCTGGCAGGACAACAATATGTATTACAGCAATGTTTTCCTTTTTAGTTCTGCACTGATAATGTTTAATGATTAGCTTTAACTTCCACGCAGGATCTGTTATTTTCATACTTGTTCGCCGTTTCCCACGTTGGCAATGGAGAGCCAGGAAAGACGAAAAACAGCCTTAGTTGTTCACATCCACCCCCCCCCCTCTTACATTTTAGGTATGTAAAATGCACAGAAACCAAAGCCAAGACCCATTCCTGACCTCTTGATGAGCTCCCTGTATACTACACTGCTCTCACCCTGTGCACGGCTCTCGCCATCTGAATGTTCCCTCCCTTCTATCCTTCTATCTGCTTCTCGCTCTTTCCCTTTCCCTTTCTCACTTCACTTCAGACGTTATATCCGTAGGCAGTCGCTCTTCGCTCATCCTCACTATATGTCTCTTTCAATACTCTGTTTTCTACCACACGTCTCTCTTACACTGTCATTCCTAACACGATTCACTACATACATACGTATTGTCCTCAGGCATTTCATTTCCATCATCCAACGTCCTCCGTTCTTTGATATTTAAGGCCTAAGATTTGCACCCATCCAATACCGTAAAGACTGCTATACCATCAGCATTCCCATCTTTGCCCTCACAGACAGTGACCACTCTTTCCACACACTCTTCAATGTGCCCAGGACCTTTGTCCCTTCTCCCACCCCAATATGTGAAGGTGATATATCTTGACTAAATATTTGATTGTTATCGGGAGACTGAGCTGTTGGGGTCAAACCATTATGGCCAAAGTTTCACCTGTACAATCAGTTAGCTGCTTCGTTTATTGGTATGAAACTGAAACTTTCTAAATAAATGATCTTGTAACAAAAGAAATTAAATTATGTCATTTTCGCAATGGAAGCATTCTTTTGATTAATTACCAGCTGTAGCTGGCTGGTTATGGCTTCTGCTCCTCAAGATAAGCCGATGACTTGTGACTGTGTAAGGTTGAAGCTAATCGTTGGAGTCGAGCTCTCAAGTAAGTTACTTCAAAAGATAAGATAAACTATGAGGGTTAACTCTTGGTGACGGTTGGCATTCAGTGTGGGGAAGTGTGCCAGTGTAAGAAAGCTGCTGCTTCAGGACGTCAGGTTTGTGTGTCCATCATTCACGTATCGCGTGGTTTTCTTAAATGATATCAACAAGCCAACAGTGACTTGGGAAGCGAAAGACCTGCTTTCTAAGCGTTGTTCAGAGGTTTCTCAAATGGTGAACTTTCACGGAACCGCCATATATTGAGACACCAGAGTCAAGGAACGATGACAGTGCCCAGCCACACTGTACACATGTGGAAACATTTTTTACCCACATTGCTATTACATCTCTTTTCTTTTATCATCTTGCTATCATTTCAGGTCACTGGATCTCAGTCTAAAGTTAAGGAATTTTCGTATGTCACCATGCCGAAATGATTTAGGATTTGAGAACTTGTCATATCTCTTATGGTCTACACTTTTTCAACGAGAATAATTTCATGTCTTAGAGTCTTTTCCTGTAACACTTCATTCTGAGTTAAGGTATTAGCTTAGCTGCTGCTGTTTAAATTCCCTCAAGTTTCTCTTCACCTTGATAAGATTTTTTTGACCAGGACTTAATAGCGTATTCCATATGGGGTCTAACTAATCAGGGCATCATGAATGGTAAGTAATTCCTAGTAAGATCTGATCACGACTATGAAGGATAAGTATTGTATCCCTCATTTTGTAGTTTCTATTTCTAAGTATGAAACCTAACATTCTATTGACTTTGTTGTATGCGGCAAGACATACCTTACTGAAGGTCATTACAGATAATCAGTCAAAAGTCCTTTTATATATTAACTTTAAGTAGTGGTTTACTTAAAATTTTGTATTCACAATTCTTAGTTTTTGGCACCAAAGTGAATTGCTTTGCATTTTTCTCTCTTTAAATCCATTTGCCGCAGTTCTTTCCACTCTTCCAGTTTTTATAAATCCCTCTGAAGCTTTAGGCTGTCTTCCCTTCTGTTGGCTATGTTTCTTAACTTTGTGTCGTCGGTCAAATCTGGGACTGTACATGTGAGTCCTGTCTGCATGTCGATGAAACATACGGACAGCGGGACACCAAAACAAATCCCATGCTTCTGATGTTTTTCTCTGATACACCTTCTCTGGTTTTCTTTCAACAGTTTCTGTTGTTTTCTGCCTTCACACCTTTTGTTTTCCTCCAACACAGCTTCTGTAGTTTTCTTCATACACAGCTTTTGTTGTTGTTTTTTATGTTAGCTGAGACGGCATGGGCAGCTGAGGCCCTGATCAAAGCCATCCCATTAACTATATATATATATATATATATATATATATATATATATACCCACGTATTCCCTGCG
>JAYMFT010076584.1:0-14422 GCA_038088735.1 Panulirus argus
TATATATATATATATATATATATATATATATATATATATATATATGTGTGTGTGTGTGTGTGTGTGTGTGTATAAAACCACTAAGAAGATGAAACACGATAAGTTCCCACGTGCACTGCGTGTAATGACAACATCGTCAGGGGAGATACAAGAATGAAATGGAAGACATAAAACTGTCAGTTGATATACAAGGAAGAGACGTAGCTAAGACGACATTGGTAAACAAGCGTTACCAGATGGTGGTGTTCGGGTTGGTGGTGTTCGGATCTGGCATCATGACTGCCATAATATTTCTATCATGTGGACAAGAAAGGGAACTGTCTACAAATTTTGAATACGTCAAAGCTATCAAATTTTTGTAGACCTTCACCAATATTAATGTTACAATTCTTTGTATATACTATAATTGAAGATTCAAGTATATTTCTCGTGGTAAAGGAGTCACAGATAATAAATGAATTGGCATTACTCTAGCCAATACAATGGTCATAACCTTTAACATGATTAAACAAAGCATTTGATTCTTGTCCAGTTCTTATACTATATTTACGTTGCTTAAGTCTAACGTAAAGATCCTTACCAGTCTGTCCAACATAAAACATTTTACAGTTTTTACAAGGTATTCTGTAAACACAGCCCGCTGAATTTTCTGGTGTGTTTAATCAAGATATCCTTTACAGTATTGTTATTGCTGAAGGCTACATTTACATTAAAGGATTTAAGCAACCTGCGAAGTAATATAGAATTATCACTAAAAGGGAGAACTGATAAAAGATTCTTGGTATCAAGGGAAGGTTTGGGTTTAACTTTATAACATGATTTCTTTGCCAACTTACAGGACTCATCAATGAAAGATCTAGGATACTTTAACTTGGATCCAATAGAATATATTATTAATGATTATGCACCAGGCCATCGAGAAGGCTGACGAAGAGAGGTGGGTGATTGCGTCAACAATTTTGAGGCGAGAGATCGAATATTTGTGATGGGTGATTTGAATGCCAAAGTGGGTAAAGTGGCACTTGAGGGTATAATGGGGGGGGGGTTGTCCCAGCGAGGTAAATGGAAGATGAAAAAGGACTATTGACTGTGAATACCTGGTTTAAAAAGAGTGGCAGACATAAGTTTACTTTAGTGAGTAGGAAAGGTGGTAAGCAGACACTGTTGGATTACTTACTAATTCACAGGTGTGCAAAAGAGAGACTCTTGAATCTGAAAGAGGGACAAATGGTGGGATGTCTGATCTGTACCTGGTAGAGACCAAGGTGACGAACTGTAGAGGCTTTCGGAAAAGAGAATATTATGTGGATGAGAAGAGGGTGGTAAAAATAAGTGAGCTTGGCAAAGAGGCTTTTGTGAAGAAATACCAGATTGATACTGTGTGCAGAATGGCAAAAGGGGAGAGTAAACGAAGAGAGGGGAGTGGGTGAGAAATGGGAGGTATTTACGGAAGTACTACTGGCATGTACAAGATACGTGTATAATTGAGAAGGTAGAAGGTGGACAAGTGAGAAAGGGTAGTGAATGGCAGGACGACGAAGTTAATAGTGAAAGAGAGGAGTGTATGAGCGATACTTACAGGAAAATAGTGCAAATGATTGGGAAATGTAAGGAGAAAGCGGCAGGAGGTAAAGAAGGTAAAGGACCTGAAAAAAGGGCAAATGAGAGTTGAAGTGAGTGTTTTGGAAGGAAATTTATAGTGTGAGAAGAACACAAGAAAAATATGGGAACATCAGTTAAGGGGACAAATAGGAAAGTGATAACAGGCAGAGATGAGGCGAAAAGGAAATGGAGTGAGTACTTTGAAGGAATACTAAATTTGTTTGGTAACTGGGTCACAGATGTAGAGTGTGTAAGTCCTTGAGGTATGCAAAGTGAGAGATTTATGGGAAGTAGTTTGGTGAAAAGAGAAGAGGTGGTGAAGGCCTTGCCTAAGATGATATGTGGCAAAGCAACTGAAATTTATGGTCTGCAATTAAGTTTCTGAAGAAAGGGAGAGACTGTGTTGTTGACTGATATGGAAGGATTTCCAGTGTACGCATGGATCATTGTGAGTTTCCTTGATATCAAAGGAATGCCATTATAGCGCCACTGTTGGACCAGTGTATAAAGGCAAGAGGGTCAAAGGTAATTGTTCAAACTAAAGAGGCATAAGTATACTGAGTGCACTAGTAGGATTATTGTATGGAGAAGTGGTGATTGATGGGATGGTGGCATATACAAAGCAGCAAACTGGGGAGGAACAGCGTGGTTTAAGGAGCGTTGAAGGACGTGTGCATCAGGTTTTTGCTTTGATACACTGATAAAGACCATTTCATATTTAACACTCACTAGCTTTCTGTTATTTTTTTTCAGTCTATCTCATCGCACGTTTTGCTTCAACAGATAATGTGTGAATCAAATGTCCTATATTCATTTTCACTTTGTTTTTGAAATATATGGCACGTTTCGGACACACGAACTCTGCCCATCTTCAGTCAAATTGACTATAAATGATACAGCACAATACAAAGAACAAAACAGGAATGAACCACATCTTGAAATGCTTCGAATGAGAGCATTGACGTTGTTAATATTCTGAAAGGTTTCGTGTTGCCTCGGAATTCATGCGTGGCAGTGTGGTTGTTAGAGGTCAAATTACTTGTTCAACGGTTAAGGGGTTTGCCTGAGGTCTCCGCCCTTGGGAAATTCCGATGGAGGTAGAGAGTGGGGTCATTTGGGGTGCGGTAGATAATAACAGTAGAGTTCTGGCTTGTCCTGTACTTAGACGATTTAATAAAAAAGGATTATATTCTCTTATGTACATGGCTTCTGTTACCAATACTCTTGTAAGATCGTGGAAATGCTTCAGTACTATCGTGTTTTCAGTGAGATGCTGACGAGTGAGATTCATTTTATGTTGTTGTTGCCTATTTAGTTTAGAGCCTCGTTTTTGAAGATAAATTGTTAAACGTCGACTGAGTGATGTAGTAATCATACCGGTGTAGTTCACGTTGTTTTGAAGTTTGCAACCTTCAACTGGGCAAAAGTACATCGGTATGACTACTACATTAATCATACACCCCCCCCCCATATATATATATATATATATATATATATATATATATATATATATATATATATATGAAGCACTGCTTACTCATTCCAAAGTAGATAGAAACATTCCCTTGAGATTTCATTTACGAATCAGCCACAGACCAACCTCACACCTTAAAAGTAAAGTCATGAAAATCCTACAGAAAATGAATTGAGAAACATCTGCCTACCCATCCTTGACTTCTAGTGATACAAGCAATGCAGTTAAAACCTTAAATAACTCTCCTTTCGCAGGCTCCAACTACATATCAAACTTTCACATAAACTACTTTGGTCAAGGTGCATTGCAAGCACTTACGGATACCTCCAGCCACTCCCGACTGTACAATAAAATCCCAAACATCTGGAGATTTGCTGATATAATACCACTCCTAACCTCTCCAAACCACCCAGACTCCCTCCTCCTACCATCCTATGTTACTTCTAGCGTCAGTATCCAGACTCTGCCCAAAAAAAGAAAAAAAAAAAAAAGATCCAGAACAGAATAGAGCAGAATGTCCCGTTATCCCCGGCACAACATGGCCTCAGACCCAATCACTGCATCACCAACACTAGACACAAACCTTCCGTCCCGCACGATACTGGTGGCCACACACATCAGTAAAGCATGTGACACCATTTTCCAACACATCCTCACAAAGTCAATATTTGACAATACCTTCTACATCATAACAACGAGTGGATGGCCAATTCCACAGCGGGTTGCCATGCTGGAGTTAGTCACAGCTGCTCAATCTTCAAACACTTCTACTGTGAGGTGGAGTTCCCCAAGGAGCAGTTCTTCCTCCAGTCCTCTCGAATCTTTCCCTACACAACCTTCTATTATTTCCGTTAAACCAAAACATGAAGTTCCTCTCATACTAAAGTGACCTTACAATCACGTCACAAGATCCTGACACTACTGTGGCAACATTAAACATGCAGTAGTACATTACACAACTGGAACCACTGCTCTCCCAGAACAGAGTGTCCGCATCTCCAAAGAAGTCTTCAATCACTGTTATCCCCAATAAACACAAATCCAATGTACTCCCTGCATTCATCTTGAATGGACAACCTTCCCACTGAACACATACATGTATGTATCACATACGATACACACCTGACATTCACTCCCCATACGAAAATCATGAACACAAAAGCAATACACAAACTGACACCGGATTCTGTTAAGAAAAAGAATCTTTAGCATCATTTAAAAACAAATCATCTGCTTCACCCTTAACTACGTCTCACATGCCTGATCTTCCCTCTCAAAAGCATTTATAATAAAACTGTAAACCAAACAAAATAAAGTAATCAGGGAACAGTAACTGGCTGCCTAGCAACCATAAACGTTCAACTCCTACACAATGAAACAAAGATCTTCCCAGTACATAACTAACCACCAACCCCACAAGCAGAAATAAAAACCTTACCTCTGCCTTACACTTTAGAAACTTCTACTCGCAAAACCCTCCAGTCCCAACAAGTTCATCACTGACAAAACACATGCACACTGAAATGACCCAAGCACTAAACAACCGCATTCCCAACTCTGTCTTAAATACCACCCCACCACACACGTACCCATCTGATGCCAGATTACTCACGAGTCACACTCACACTACGTTCGGGACGTCAACCATCCCCACAACACTACAAACACCGACTCAACATATCCCAAGAGCCATCAAACCCATCATGTAACAACCACAACGACCATTGAATATTTACTGTTCAGCTGCCGCGCACACTCTCTACGGAGAAGCACACACGTCACTGCAAGTCTTATCTTGTGGTCATGGCCGGTGGGCGTGGCTTGCTCTGTGAGCGCTGTGGGAGCCACATAAAGACAGATGGGACTCTTGAGGTAGGAAATAAGCAAGTGTATATATATATATATATATATATATATATATATATAAAAGGCGACGAAAAGGGGCGGTAGAGGGTGGCTGGAAATCCTCCCCACCTGTATTGCTTTCCAAAAGAAGGAGCAGAGTAAGGTGCCAAGTGAGGAATTTTCCCTCTAATTCTTATTTATCTGTTCTTGTTGCCACCTTGCTCACGAGGGAAATAGCGAGCATATATATATATATATATATATATATATATATATATATATATATATATATATATATTAGTGCAGTGCTAAACGATATCATCTAAATTTTGGGTTTTCCACCATTTGAATACGCATAGCAGTCAATATGTATTAAGCAACATTACACAACTGCATATAAAAACCTTATGTCATTCTATCTCATCTTACTGAAATCATCCCTTCCAACCGTACGAAAAACAATCTCAACCGAATCCGAGCAGACTTTGGGTTTTCTGGGTTAAAAAAGGTGTCAACTTTCGACCCAAAGGGAGTAAATCGCTGGCAAATTCCTCGCAGCGATTAAAAGTTCGGACACGGCTGTCGCTAGGCGGCCAGAGGCGGCTGATAAAAAGAAAAAAAAAAAAAGAGCGAGCTCAGTGACACGGAACACATAACCTCTGGGGAATCATGAGTCCGCTACCACTGGTGGTGTCACGGAGGAGGAGCACCGTGAGAAGGATCAGTAACCCATGACCTCCGGTGATATGAAACAGGAGCATCGTGTGAGGTATCAGGAGCGCGGGATGTCTGGTGACACGGAACAGGAACACAATTAGAGGTATCAGGAGCCCATGGCATTCGGTGACACGGAACAGGAACGCCACTTGAGCTCTCATTAGTCCACAACGACTAATGAGACAGAAGAAAACATGATCACAGTGATCATCAGGCCACGACGACAGATGCTACGAACTGCGAGAACCAACTAAGAGATCATGAGTCTACAACCCACGGCCTGGGAAATGAACGCCACCTGAGGGATCATGGATTCCCGACGACATATACTACAAGACACTGCACCATCTGAGCGATCACGAATCCTTGACAACACATGAGTAGTCTACGACGACTGGTGGCAGAGAACATCATCACAGGTGTCATGTGCATACAACAGGTGACACGAGAAAAGGAGGTCTGAAGATGTGTAAGTCATCACACAGCTCTTACATGTTGATGTGATCTTTCTGGGTATTCACGGACCACAGCACGATGTTGGTAACACAGGCTTTATAAGGGCATTCAGGGGCTACAGGCTTGATAACACTGCGTACCTGGGAAATTCATAAACTTACAAATGCCACTTGACAAAACCAAGGGTGCGCGAGGGCAGGTGTAAAGCAACCCACAGGTGTTTGATGACATGAACGATTCTGAGGCCAAGCAAAGGTGTCTGGGAAATGAGAACGCCTAGGGCATCCATGAGAACACGCCTAAGGTATCCATAAGAATACGTCAAAGGTATCCATGGGACCACGCCCAGGAGTTTCATGACACGGGAAGTTCGAGGAATCATGTGTCAGTTCATTCCTACACGTCGATATAAACACGTGCTAGGACTTATGAAAGCAAGCACAAGTGTTTCCTGACACTTAATAACGGAAATACATGGGTCCAAGTACAAGTATTAACATATTAAACTCTGTGAAAGATTGAAAATGGCAGGTATATGTGTTTGGAGATCTGGATCTTCTGATGAATTCATAAGTACTGGTGTTCAGTGAGCCGAAAACCTCAAGTCGATTCGTACGACGAGTATAGACGTTTGGTGAACCAGACCCTCTGGTAGGTTTATTAGGACAGATACAGATATTTGGTGAGCTGGAACAGGTAGTAGATTCAACAGGACAAATGTAGATGTTTGATGTAATGAAACGTCTGATAGGCATATAAGGACAGCTACAGACGTTTGATGAACTGGAACTTTTAGTAAACTCAAAAGTGAAATTAAAGATGTTCTGTGAACTGGAACTGCTAGTACAGGTGTTCTGTGAACTGGAAATTCTAACAGATGCATGAAGGCAAGGACAGATGTTTGGTAAACTGGAACGTGTGAAGAACTCATAAGTAGTAGAAATGTTTGATCTGCTGGAACCTTTGGTGGATTCATGGGAACAAGTACTGGTGCTTGATGAAACAGAAGGCAAGAGGATTCATGGGGACAAATACAGATGTTTCCTGAGATGAACCTCTGGTGTGTCCATGATGACCAGAACGTACGTTTGGTGAAATAGTCTCTAATATATTCATAGGGTGAGGTAGAGATACTTGGTAAATTGGGGCAACTCATGGATGGTTGATGGCAGGTACATGTGTCCGAGGAAATGGATCCTTCAGTGGAAAAATGTAGATGTCTATTGAATTAGAACATCTGCTAGATTCTTGAGGACAGGTGCAGATGTCCGGTAATCAGGTACTCTGGTAAGTACATGAGGACAAGAAAAGTGTATAGTGAAACTGAATGTAAAGTGTATTCGTGTGGACATGTGCGGGTGTTAGCAGTGAAATGGAAAGTTTGCAAAACCAAAGAGACCGAGAACAGTCGCTTGTGATGATATGAAACGTGGAATATCTCGAGGACAAGAAGAGGCGATGAGAGAAATGGAAAGCCTGTGTGGCTCTAGAGCCAACGTACTGATTTTGGGTGACGAAATAAATGAGAACGTCCTAATTTGGCGCCATAACGCTTTACGCAGAATAATGTGACATGTATGACCTTAATGGTCCACGACACGCAGTCTCGCAGTGTCAAGCTCTACCTGCAACTATTTTGGTGTATGTGTTGTAAAGCTACATATGACGACTTCCCCCCTAAACTACTTTAGTTCGATGAGAAAAAGCCCCATAATGACGCTTCTCTGAATCACTTAATCCAATACCACGGTAGATGAAGTCAAATCCAAAAATAATGGGTTTTTAATCATGTTTTCCCTATCTTCAATAAAGCGAAAGACTCTTCTGCCGCGATGTAAATTGCTCTCCAGAATATGCCTAGAAACACTTCGATGGGGACAGAAAGCTAATATGAATTTCGCTGGACGAAATACGCAATGGAAATCCAAGATTAAGTCTGCTAAGAACTTTAAGAAACAAAAAGATAAACAGACTATTAGTACTTACATTTCTTCTTCTGGAAGAGGAAGTCTCCTTCGGTGGCGACGTTGTATAGGAGATTCACGAAGAGGATGACACAGGGAATCCTCTTGTTATGTTGTATCCCACCCATTATTTTTCTTCTTTTCTCTTTCCTCTCTAATAGAAATCTCGGATGAGAATATTAAGAGGCCAACTGGTTCAGTCCCCTCTAATGGTATCTTGATAGGGAATTAGTCACCCAGAGAGGAAAAAACAACGAAATTGGATAATTTCGACTTGATTCAGTGTCCTAATTGTTGTTTCAGTTTATATCATTTATTCCTAAAGTCTTACATAACCTGATAATAAATCAAACTCTGATGCTGCATTTAGTAATGTGAACTTTCCATAACAGAAAAGTAAACAGCAGATCTTGAGAGAATTACATTAATAGTGTTCAAGACTTTTTTCTAAGTGCTAAGATGGAATTCAAATTTACATCTCGTGACTGAGTTTCACGCAAGTCACTTAACGAAACTGAATTGGCACAACTTTCAAAAGCAAAAATGTTCATGAATTTATGTAGTGTCAATGAGTGCATGAGCTTCACTTGTTCATCAAAAGAATTTGATGAGATGTTATTTGCCTCAGCGTGACATCTGGCCTTAAAGTTTGTTCTCACCCAGTATATGCAACTGTTTCCTCTGCATACTTCTATTTTCCAAATATCACTGTCTACAGATTATATCTGAAACCGCTCCCCAAGTTTCAGTAACTTACAAAACTAGTCTGCGAAATTTTCAAAGATAAACAAGCCACTTCACTGCACTGTATGACGACCCAGGTCGGCTCACTGCATTATATTGATTTCTGAGCCAATGCACTACATTTCGAACACTATCTTATTTCCTCAGTGTAGAACACCTCAGCCCCGTTGCACAGAATCACAGTGGAGTATGTACACAAGTTTACTGCATTCTGACCACTGCAAACTCATATCGTGTGGGATATTTCCAAGTTCCTTCATCGTGCTCGAAAAACCTATAAACCATTTCACTTCACTCGAGATGTGTAATAAATCTCTTTTCCACTCCCCTCTCCCATGTGGATGACCTGACTTCACTGCAGGTACTTCTGGCCTCTCGCATCTGGACACAGTTACAGGGTCATCTGGGCAGACCTTGACGATCCCCAGATTATTATTTGCTGTCCTTACTAGAAGAGCCGAAGAAACTCATGTCTTTAGTTGTTCTGTGTTTCTCATCAAGAAAAGGTCGGCGAACCCCACATCAATATTTGCTGGCTATTCTTCTTTGAGACGTGGGATATCCCTGCATCAGTCCTTCCTGGCTACTTTTGATCAAGGTGTTGACGATCACCACATCATTATAAGGTGACTGTCCTTACTCGAGAAGCCAACGAACCTCGCATCTTTGCTGACAGTCTTTGCCCCAGGCCTCGACAAACCCTACATTACTTCTTGCCGACAGCTCTTGCTCGAGACGTCCACGATCCCCACACAATGACTTGCTGCACTTCTTTAACTGACATCTTGACGATCCCCGCATCTTTACTTACTGACTGTCCTTGCTCGAAGCCTCGACGATACCCACATCATTATATGCTGAAGTTCATTGCTCGAGCTATCGACGAACTCCACATCATTACTAGCAGACTGCCTGCGCTCGGAGCTAGTTGAATATATACTTAAAGTACGCACCGTGCATTGCTTTCCGCCAGTAGCCATTAAGAATGCACGGCACCAGTTTCCTAAATAATGTCTGTAAAGAGCTCATTTTATAGGAGCAATTTCCTGCCTTCAGGAGAAACAGCAGCGTTGTTAGTTTGATATAAGAAAGCAGTATTCCTCTCTTTTCAGCACAAGGGTCATTAGGTCGTCCGCTAATATCCTCCTTCTAACGAGCAATAACCCATCAGTCTTCTTGCTTTAGTGAAATGCTCCAAACAGAAAACCATTTCCTGAGCAGTTCTAAAAGCTATTATGCTGTTACCAGCTCCATTATGAAGTACTCATTATACATGACATTCGTTTTTAATTACACATAAATTGTTGTTACAGTAAACAGTGTTCATTAACTACTTTTTTTTTCTTTAAAGCGTGTCACTGGCTAACTGTCTTTTCCTTACTTAGAGATTCAAGCGTGTTCGTGAAGTAAAATGGGACATTTACAAAAGCAAGTCAACGAAAATTAGGTAAGGTCCGTAATCACTGATTCACTAACAGCCTTCAAAAACGACTGAATTTCTGACATCCGTGGCACTCTTTCTTTTTCTTACATGCCATGACACAGCCCATGGAAACCGGCATCAGTTCATCATTATACTGTACACGGAATCCGCGGCAGCGACGGTAGCACAAGCCACAGCCGCCAGAGGAGAGGGAAGCATCGGCAGGTCCGGAGCAGAGGCGCGTGTTCCCTCTCTCGACGCCAGCACAAGAGCTACTGGGGCTCGCGGGCTGCCGTCACCACCTTCACCCCCACCGCCGCCACCTGCACCCGATCACACCAATTCTTTATTCTTTATTGTACATGGGCTGTGAACCTTAGGCAGGTTAATTTAAGAGGGCGATATACCAGTTATAATGGTCCTGGGTACTAATTGAGGTAAATCATTAACATAACAGTTTCCAAGTAACGTTCCAGAGCAGAATTTTCTCCTGACAGCCAAAGTACATATGGAAACGCAATCATGTCTTAATAAACGCATAATTACACTGCGTTTAACTGAAGAACTTACATATTTGTCTTTTTCGGTGCTATCTTAATGTTCTATTCACGTTTTGTCTTATTTTGGGAGAATCGCAATCAGTATCAACCCAACCATAGGAGAGAGAGAAGTCGTGTGTTCTGCAGTGTAGAATAATTCAGAAGGCTGTAAAAGTTGCACTATAAAGATCTTAAGTTTTCAGTTGGATTTAAGAAGTGAATCTCATATTTTGTGGCTATTCGGGATTCTCGAGAACGTGAGAGAGAGAGAGAGAGAGAGAGAGAGAGAGAGAGAGAGAGAGAGAGAGAGAGAGAGAGAGAGAGAGAGAAGAATTCTCATTTTTGATCCTTTCTCAGATGCATGTGTTCTTAGTGTGGTACACAACACCATTTAGACACACTAAAGGTGAGTCATGCAAGTTATCTCCAAACTCAGCCGTTCATTAGTTTACGGTAGTTTCCAGGAACTGTTATGTAACGAGGAGCATACTTCACAGGGTTCAAGTTCTTGCAAGTGGGCAGCCAGACGCCAGCTTGGCTACAGTGGAAGGCAGCAGACTAAAATGTGTTTGTTAGAAATTTTGTACACATGTTGGAAACCGTTGTGTTTTTTCGTGGTTTTATTTTTCTGAACGATAAAGCGTTGAAACCCATTCTGTTCTCTCTCTTGATGCAATATGATGTTGCGAAAGACAACGTCTGCATATGATCTATATGTTCAAGGTCGAATATTTACAGAATTATCGACAGCTCACGTCGTTTCCCTGACATCAACCTTGGAATTTTCGTTCTTCTATTTATAGATTAATTGCAAGTGTTGGAGAGTTTGCATGGCCGAACTACGGTCTCTCCTCCAGCAAAGCTTCATGGTTGGATGGTCTTGCTGGAGACAATAGTGAGTTCAGAGATAAACAAAATTCCATATTTGCAGACGTTATACACAATATACAACCTTGGAAACTGTTATTTGTGTTCTGTTTGTTAAGAGATGTTTTCTTTTTTTATGAAATATTGTGATTTAAAAGCATGTGTTTTACTGTCGTGTTTTCTCTGTCAGGAAGTCAGGGGCTATCAGAGCTGTGCACGCCATCGGCTGCTTCATCTCTCTGGTGGGGCTGCTGTCATGTACACCACAGTGATAGGGGGAAAAATCGGGTAATTGTTTGTCTATGTATATTGCCCTTTACTTTATATCACTGCTCGTGAGTTTATTTTTTTTTTTTATGTTGAAGCCTCCAGTCACGGACAAAAGTGCACATCAAGGCCGGGCCCTAATTGAAATATAGAGGGAGTTGAGAAATTGGGAAAGACAGACAGGGAAAGTATTTACAAATTTTTGAGAAAGTGAAAAACATGTCTCTGGAATTGTCTGTAAATATGGAGAGAATGCTATCTATCTATATCTCTGACACCTATTCCAACTGAAACTCCCTCACGGGGGTGGCCGTGGCAATACAGTCCCCATAACTAGCGGACTCCAGTGCCGCTTCGTAGCTTTCAGTGCCTCACCCTTAATAGGCTTCTGGCAGAGGGCAACTCTAGTGCAGTGTATGCAGAAGTTCCTACCTATTATTCCTACTGACTATACTACCTAATGCTCCTGCCTACTACTTTTACCTAATGTTTCTACCTAATGCTCCTGCCTAAATATTCCAACCTAACACTGCAATCTACTGCTCCTACCATTTTGACAAACAACAGGGCTAGCGCATAGTGCTCACCACAAGAAAACCTAGTTATAAAGAATGAGCTGTGTGAGTTGAGTGTTGTCAAGTGTTATGTGTAAAAAGGAAAGATTACCTATTTGTAGACTGAAAGCCACTAGTCCACATGTGGGTGAGGCAGAAAGGAAAGACAGCTACCTGGGTCAGAGTAGCGCAACTTGACAACCATTGAAATGCTGGCTCCCTATGTAACTGTTACTAACCCTCCAGATACCCTGGTGGGTAGTAATGGTAATATACCTCCCTGGTCATTGGCTGCCTACCAACTACTGCCTATAAGTCAAAAACGCAGTTCCAGGAAAGTTTCAATATTTGCCACTGGTTTCTTGTTTAATGTGATAACTGCAGTTTCAGCAACTGTTTGGTTTCTTGATAATTGTGAAGAGATAACAATGTCATTAACTGTTTGTTTGTATAACAGATGAAGCACATTTTGATATCAATGGTAGCATCAGTAAACAGAAATGCAGAGTTTGGACTGACAAAAATCCTGAGTTACACCAAAGAGGGCTGCATCCTGGTAAAGGCACATGATGGTGTTTCTGCATTCTGAATTACTAGACTATTTCTTAAAACAAAATAACTCTAAAGGCTACTTAAAACTGCATATTGCAAAACTTTTTAGTAAAAAAAAAAAAAAAAAGGTAAGATGGTGCAACATGCCACACAACTAGAATACATAAGGAAATTTTGAGACAACAGCCAATGAATAACACATTTCATTTTGGTTTAGTACTCTCTTGTGCCCACCCTGATCCTCAGACCTGTCCACACAGGATTTCTTTCTCTTTGGATCAGCAAAGACAAGGGCTTACAAGATACATCTCAGAAGTACAGATGAACTTAAAATCAGGATTAATGAAGCCATCACACTTTTGGTGAGGGTATAATGAAGACATTAACGAACACTGGTGTTTCAGTGCTGGGAATTTACCAATTGTGAAGGATGCATTTAAACACAATGATTTTCATTACACAGATCTGTGGTACCATGTTCCCATGTTTGTATTTCACCTTGAAGTAAGGAAGATTTGTATTACTTTATTCAGTCCTATCTTATTATGGAAATCTGTGTCAAATACCAATGGCCAACCCTAAATATTTGTCACTTTCTGATATAATCCCCATGCAGGATGACCTTACCCTTTCATCTTATAGAAAGACCTTACCCTTTAACCTTTACCAAAAGTTTACCAATCTGCTGTCTCTGAACCTCATCCAGACAAGGTGGCACGGGTTTCATGAAGGCTTCCTGAGAACAAGTGAAGGATTTAGTGTTAACTTTATTGATTGTACCATATTCATTTACCCATACTAGTACAGTAATTCATTTATTTACTTCCTTACTTGCTTTTTCATGATATAAAGGAATGTAATGATATCTCTTTGAAAAATCATACCTCACAGAGCAGACATGATAATGGTTTAAACAAGGTCTTTTAATAACATAACTATAACAACAACTAAGTTGATTTAAACTGATAATCCAAACTGTAAGTAAATAGATAGTGTACCTCTTGGTACTGCAAAATCCCAGAACATTTTGTAAATCACAATTATCTATATACCTAAATTAACATAATTCACCATACTGTCAAACACAGAGAACAGATCATCCAGAACAATGCTTGTGATTTCACACATTTAAGATAACTTACAAGAAAAACTATGGAGCATTAAAACACACCATCTCACATAGATTTTATGCTCTATCATAAGTTAATCTCAATTTATGCTCTATCATAAGTTAATCTCAATCTTCCTATAGGGCTTAGATTATCTCATCACAATATGACTGGCTGCACTACTGTGTTTTGCCTTAGATCAAAGTGGTAACTTATCGTAGTTATAATAACAGGAGTGACCTAGTGTGGTGTCTCAGATGTAAAAAAAAAAAAAAAAAAAATCAAGTGTATGAGGGGGGGGGGGGCGAG
>JAYMFT010076605.1:0-14422 GCA_038088735.1 Panulirus argus
GCAGCTTTAGCGGTGCTTTTAGCTTTCATATATCTCGTGTGCGCTGGTAGGTGTGTGTGTGTGTGTGTGTGTGTGTGTGTGTGTGTGTGTGTGTGTGTGTGTGTGCCTCGGCGCGCGAAAGCTAACCGAGTTTGTCCGCATTTACATGTTAAGAATTAATTTACCGGCAGGAACACTTCGAGTGCGAATATTGAATTTGGCCGCGAGAAAGACTGTAAATGAATTATTTACAGTCTGTTCCGGTGCGTGAGGCCAAATTTACGCGCGCTGCAGAATACGTTTATTCGCGTGCAAATTTTCGTTGATTCTGGTTCGAGTAAATTCTCTCTCTCTCTCTCTCTCTCTCTCTCTCTCTCTCTCTCTCTCCCCCCCCCGAATTTGTTAGGAGTTATTTCCGTATTGCTGTACGTGATTATCACTCCTCAGGTTTTAAGGGAATGTTATGTTGTGATTTACGTTATTTTCGTCGTTATTATAGGATGCGTTGTTTTAAGTGTGTTTTAGGAACGGCTTTGAAGATGGCTGTGTGTGTAGCTTCCGACGAAGATGACTTCCAGGTGGGGACGATGACCGTGGTGAAGGTGACTTCACTTTCAGGTGGCTCTTAAAGTAGTGTTGATATCTCTTTTTAAGTGTCGCATCGGACACGCTGCACTTTAGGGTGGTTCTTAAGTAGTGCTGATCCCTTTTAAGTGTCGCATCAGAGACCCTTTCGGATCCACTATGGATAATTCTTTACACAGTGGCCTTGGGTTTAAGATTTTACGAGGGTGAACCAGACCAGGATGTTTCACCTACAGGAGTTTGCTCCTACAGGAGTTTAGTTACTGCAGGAGGTATCCTCAGGTGGTTTCGACAAGTGACAATACGTATGGCTGAAGGGAGACTGAGTTGGTTCCAGATGGAGATGGACCTCAGAGATGACCTCGGTTAAGTGGTGGGTTCCGGTGGAAGGGACTCGCTGATGAGAGAGAGAGAGAGCGGTCCGACGGAGATGACCCGAGACGGTTATGGCCAGAGACCCAGGTGGCCTAATACAGGCGTAACCGGTTTGCGATGACCCCCGGGACCTCTCAGGGTGTCAATCGGAGCTGGACCCAATCCCAAGCAAACCCCCGTCCGTGCCGGAGGCGGCCTCTCGGGTGAAGAAGGGGCGTCGCATCTCTCGCCGGAAGGGGGCAAATCGGGACACCCTGGGAGAAGAACACTTTCGCATCGCCTGTGGGGGGCGTCGCCCCTAACTTCCTCCTCCAGGGGGGTGTGAGGTGGGGTGGGGCTGGAGGGGGGAGTTGAACGCCAACTTCCCCAGAGTGGAATGAGCATCGTAATAATGTGAGGCGGCGAACAAACATCGTCCCAGCCCTCCTCGTCGGGAGTTTTGCGTCGACTGTTTCAACAGCCGAGACCCCCGTAACTGTATTTAATTTTTACGTGCGAGTTAACAGCCCAATTTAGGGAGTCAACACTTGTTAGCTCCGACTGCCAGGTAATTGTATTTAGAGACGAAGGACGTTTACGGGTCGTAGCACCGTCTTAACGGCCGGTGAGTGATCGAGTTATAACTCGCAACAAGAATTTGTTCATATTTTTCCCAAGACAGCTGCTTTGACTTGCCTCAACATCTTCATTTATCTCGTCATCCCTTCTATATTTTGTATACCTGAGGATATACTGATTTGTTGCGGCTGTCTGTTTATTTCAACATAAAAAGAATTACTTCAACTTCGGAAAAATAAACTGAAAACATCACCAGTATTTCGTGTGAGTTTGGAAAATGTTCTGGGGAGTTGGTATACTGTCATAACGTTCGAATTCTCTGGAACGGCCAGAACCCCCCCACACGCACATATGTATATATAACAGGGAGGTGAGAGTACATGGCCATGTTTGATGGCGAGGGTCAAAGGGGGGCGCCTCTTATAGAGTTTCTGGCGCCACGCCTGCTCTTCACGTCCGACAAGGAACCGTGCAAAAGTGGATCAGTCCGGGTGGTACAAGTTTAGCGCGGGCCACCCGTTTGTGTATTTTGCGGACACACGTTATTTGGGAGGGTATAGAGTTTCGAACTCTCTCTCTCTCTCTCTCTCTCTCTCTCTCTCTCTCTCTCTCTCTCCTATATATTATTTTTTTTTTTGCGACGTTTGCTGAAAAAGTGGGGGAAATGGACGTAATAACCACGACAGATACAGATAATGGAGGGTTTCGACCAGGACCGATAATTAGGAAGACTGAAACTAGTACGCCTGTAAGACATAGATGAAAGAAAATGGGAGGTAGACGAAAGAGAAAGGAATTATCGCAGGATAGGAAAGAGAGAGAGTTAGAGAGATAGATAGATAGATAGAGAGAGAGAGAGAGGTGAGAGTGGTCATTGCTGTGTCGTGATCTGTGTGAGGGTGGAAGCTCTCTCTCCCTTCAGTAGCAGGGGCCAGAAGCCGTGGCAGGGGAGAGGCGTCGGCGAGATACAAGGAGCGAGTGAAATGGCCCAATGCATAGCCGCCGGCAGCGTGGGAAAGTGTGGAGGAGCGTGGGAAAGTGTGGAAAGGAGCGTGGGAAAGTGCGGAGAGGAGCGTGGGAATGTCGCTGGCGGCTCGTGGAAATTGTTCACTGTTGGGTTAATAGTTTATTTTTTATTCATTTATTCATTTATTCATGTATTTATTCATCTATTGTATATTTTTTATTTGGAGGGTCATGGAAATTTAGATCCTGAGTGTGTGAACAGAGTGATTGTGTTAGGAGATGAGAGTGAACATGGAGAACACATCGATTGGCCAATTGAACAACGTAAGGCATGAAGAACATAATGAATAGAACATTGAAGAACATAATGAATAGAACACTGAAGCAATGTAAGTCGTGGTTGTAAACATCGTGCAAAGGGATAGTACCAACGTACTCGAGTAAGTGTAGGGACAGTGTGGGAGAGAGGGTATACCACTTGTGGGTAACTGTGGGAACAGTGGCTGAGCATTTGAAGCCGCGTGTGTGTGTGGGGAGGTGGGTGTGGAGATGTGAATGTGGGAATGATGTCATGCAGTGAGACGTGTGAGGACTCTCACAATGTTGAAAGAATGATTTAGAGAACGTGGTCGACTGTGGTGGTGGTAATGGTGTTGTGGTGGGGTAAGCGAGTGGTGGTTGATCCACGGAACAGTGTTGGTCGACGGGAGAACAGTGTACTGTGAGAGTAGGAACAGTTTGGCCGAACGGTGGGGACATCGTAGACGAACGTGGGAGTGTGGGTAGGTGGGTTGGAATCCCAGGGAATGGGAGTGTGTGTGTGTGTGTGTGTGTGTGTGTGTGTTGGTCGTCAAAGAGTAGTATGTGGGTGAACTTGTGAACATCCTTGAACAGGAACGGAGAGAGGAAAGACGTTAGACTTGGAAGGAACGTGTGAACAGTGTTCCAAAAAAAGAAAATGAGCGTTAATTACAGTATGGTAGAAAACGGGAAAGGGAAGCACGACTGTAACACAGAGAACGGAGGATGGATGGTCTCGTTTTCCTTCAGTCTGTTGGGCCCAGAACATGGCTCGTCCTTTCGGACCCAGAATCTTTTCCTTCGTATTTAAATGTACGCTTGCCTAGGCGCAGGATGGCAGGAGTCCATGAATAAATTACATTGCTTTTTTTTCTTTAGTGGGTGACCTTGACCCGAATTTTGAAGACGAGGATAATTCTCGTTGCACTCCATGACAGGCGGGACCTCGTACGGTATGAGAGAGTTCGAATGGGACTGGATAGAACGCAGGTCACCCCACAGCAGCTGGGATCGTTGAACGCGAGACCTGATTTCATTTTTTTAGACGCAGTTACAAGGATAGAAAGTGGGTCAATAGATGACACCTCAGTGCTCTGTGCTCCGTATTTTATGGGTGTTTATATGGACCCAGAGTGAGAAGTCACCTTCGGTGAGGCTGTATAGTGGGTGTATAGTCTCGTCAAAGGACTCCTCACTTAGAAGGAGTCTACATTTCCCTACTGCTGGAGGTAGCGCAGGAGCACTTTAGAAGGGACCTGGGTAACATCAGGACTATCTCGATAGAAGTTGGTTCCTGGGTAATCATAGTTAAATGAATAAATACGTATCTTAGATGAAGTAAACCTTTTACAAACTTGTCTCTTAAGACATGACATAAACGTTGGGCCATCTCGACATACAGACGTATCATCAGGCAGCTCTTCGCTCCACATGGGAAAAGCCATTTGTGAAACATCTTCTGTATTGGCCAGCCTCCAGGGCCTTCAGGTCGAAGGTGTGTTTGTGGGGCCGCCCGCCTCTTCAGGGACGCGATACTGTTGAAGATGATAACGCCGGGAGGCAAGGAGCGGACTTCGAAGAGTCGCGTGAAGTGGGTCGGTCAAACTCGCTCCACTGACACCCCAAACTCGTCAAAATGTCCGAGTGACGTGGTGATGTTTCAAGTTGCCGAGGAGTGGAGGAGACTTGCTTCTGGCCTGATGGTGTGGGAAGAGGAATAGGAGCGTGAGGGCAGCCTTTGGTCAGCGTGGGAACTGGGTGGAGAGCGTGGGGAAAAGTTCAGGATAAGCGTGGGAAGGTTCAGGGGTGAGGGCGTGGGAACAGCGTTGGTCCGCGTGGGAACAGACGAGCGTGGGAAAGTCAAAGGGTTAAGGTATGGGAAGAACGCCAGTCAGCGTGAGAGAAAGATTGCCGATCGTGGGAAAGGCTTGGGTGATGAACGTGGTATAATGCAACAACCCAGGATAAGAACAGCGTCTGAGAACCCTTAGAGACGGAAATACGTTAAGATGATATGAACATTCGTTCTACACGTTTATGGGAACTCGACAACATGTGTGAAAAGTTGATAGGTTTGTTCTTGACTTGAACAGGATGTGTTCTGTTCATAATGTAAAGGGGTTAGTAAAGCAAGGAAGAACAGTTTACCTATTGTGAACATTTGCGGGTTTGGAAGCTTCAGAATATAGAAGAACGTACATGTAGAACAGAATATGTTAAGAAGGTTAGTGACGCACTGTAAATATTTTCAGTCGTAAGACACTTAAGAGTGTAAGACTCCCTCCCTCCCCTACGGTGCAAAATGGGAATTACACACACACACACACACACAATATATATATATATCGTTCACAGCTTTAGCTATGGATTCAGTAAGACGGCCATAAGTCTGTTCGAATCCCGCTGCGGCCTACAGGCATCTGACGTTTTTAGAATTTTAAGGAAATTAACATTCCTTGACTTTATAGGTTTCATTTTTTATATTTATTTATTTATCAAGATAATGATCGGCTAAGGATGGCGATTGCTTGTGTGAGAATGAAAGATTTTACCTTTATGCTAGTTAGTTAACCACATGATATCACATTTCTCGTATTTTAGGTTTTTGAGTTAATAAGGAATGTGTGAGACAGAGAAATGATGATTTTTAAGTAGGGTGAAATATATTGATTTATTTTCTTTTCTTTATTTTTTAAGGGTGAAGTGAATGAAGGATATTCAATGGCGAAATGAATCGGGAGTTTTGAAGGGTGAAGTGAATCAGGGGTTTTCTCAGAAGGATGAAATGAATTAGGGGGGTTTTCTAGTATGGAATGAATTGGAAAGGTTTTCTAGTATGGAATGAATTAGAAAGAAAGGTTTTCTAGTATGGAATGAGTTAGAATTACGTGAATCAGAAGGTCTAAGAGTGAAACGAGTCAAGAGGTTTCAAAATGAAATGACTCAGAGGTTTCCAAGGAATGAATCATAAAGTTTTCTAAGGCGAAACGATTATTTTAATTATGGTGGAAGATAATTGAGAATGTTTCTAAATGAAACGAATCACGGTGGTTTCACGAGATGAATCAGGAAGGTTTCTGCAGAGGAGATTCATGGGATATTCGTGAATGGATTTAACAAGGAGGATTTGCGAAGAGTATGGGGCTGACTTGACCATCTCCATTGCATTCAAGGATTTGCCGCTGCCGCCCCCTCGAGAGTGGTCCCCTCCGTCCGCTGCTTGGGTAAGGTTTCCTCCCCTCCCAAGCGGTCTTCAAAGAGGTGGGGAGACCAGGTCAGGGGAAGGCTCCCTTACCTCCCCAATCCATAAATCATCTTTACGACCCACACTGTTGCTTCTCCTCGGCCGTGGGTGATTCCCGATGGTTGACGCCACGAGTCAGTTGGAAGGAGAGGAGGAGGAGAGGAGGTGGAGGTACAAATGAGGATCGTGTGGGGGTGGAAGGAGGAGTGGATGGCGTTGGCTGTTGGAGGAATGGACGTGGGGTGGGGAGGAGCAAGGAAAGGTGTGTGTGTGTGTGTGTGTAGGTGCGAGAGAGGCACCAGTGAACCACCATCTATGATTGTAGTGGATTAAGAGGTTTACTATGACGAGGGTCTGAGCGAGGGAAAGTCTACGGAGGCAGAGAGCAGTGTTACACTATCTTCACTACCGTCATCATTGCTAATGCTTCCCTGTATCTCTCTCATATACATTGCTTGAAAGTCAGTGAATATATATATATATGGGTCCTTTAAAAGTAACTTTTAACTCTCGGCTTTACGACCTGAAGGCAAACACACACATACACACACACACACACACAAACACATACACACGCGCGCGCACGCAGATAATTGTTCGAAGTGTTTTTTTCAGTGTAGAGGAAATGGCTCGGAAAGTAGGTGTGTTCCGTTATGGGACCGGTCGGGGAAATGGCATATTGCCTCGTTCAGAGGTTTGGTCGACCTTAAATGATGCGTGTGAATCGTTTAGCGAAACGCGAGTTCGTTCGTTATGTTTCGTTATCACTGACCCCTTAGATGCATAAACAGTATCGTGTTGCCGCCAGGACTATAAATCCCGACGTCACATTTATCTTCACTACTCTACGCCTTAACTTCACCCTAATTTTCGGTAAGGTAAATCCTCACTTCACATTTATCTTCACTTCTCTATATCTTTATATCATGAACCCTAAATATTTACTTCACACTTATCTTCACTACTTGACATAATTTCACCTTATCCTATCTTCACTACAAACCGCACTATTGTCTTGACATAACTTCGCTATATCCTTATCTTCTTTACAAACCGCATCGTATTATCTTGACCAGATTATTTGGTGACGTGAGCCGCGAATTCAAGATATTAGGGCAAGTTAATGACACCGATGACTTAACTAACTAACTAACTAACTAACCTTTCGCAATGGAATTCGATCTTGTAAATTTGTCCCATCACTGACGCAAACCGTAGGTGCGTGGCGGTTATTAGTGCCACCAGGAAGAGGACTGGAACGCTGTCTAGAGCCCTGTGGGTAGTGAAAGGCTGCAGAAGTGAAATATTACTGTTGTATTCGTATTACTAGCTAGACCACGGAATACTCTGCAATCTCCTGCGTCACATGATTATTGCGTGGCCATCGGGAACTCAAGGGTGTGGGCCGTTTTGATAACTGCTTCTTTTCCCAGCACGTCGAAGCTTTGGAAACTCACTACCTTCTCATATGTCTTTCCCAATAACTATGACCTACCTCATTTCAAGAGACAGGTTTTTTTCACTTTCTCAAAAATTTGTAAATATTTTCCCCTGTCTGTTTTTCCCCCTTTCTCAATTCTCTCTTATATTTTAATTAGGGCCTGGCACTGATGTGGACTTTTTGTCCGTGACTGGAGCCTTCAACATAAAAAGAAAAGTTATTATTATCATTATTTATTATTATTATTACTAAATAGATGTTGTTTACCTTTCCAGGTGAGTGTTGAGGATGTACTCGACTCCAGAGTGCCGTGCGTGTGCCGTGAGTATTCTGCTACTAATGTCTGCTACCAACTACCACCACAACCACCCCTTTTTTTCTAAAGAAAAGAAAAAAGGCTCTTGGCTTCTGTCTCGTGCTTCCTGCTTCTTTTTATAACGACAACAGCAACCATCCTCCCTCCCTCCTTCCCCTCTTTCTGTGATATATTGGTTTGCCTATAGTCTTATAGTCTTATATCTCCTACTGTTAGCGACTGGTTTTTTTATATATTTTTATTCTCTTTTGGCCTGTCTACTATGGACGACCTGTCTTCCCAAGGTTCCTCTTGTCGTCTCGTTCTCCTTTTTGCGACGACTGTCTGTCGTTTTGGATCAGGTCTTGACTATTCTACTTTCACATTTGCTTTACTCCATTTTTTTTATCTTTTTTTGCAGATCTTCTGTCATACTTGGATCAGCTCATACTGTTCATCTGACCGTCAAAATTCCTGTCCCTCTTGACAGTTCCTGTCATCTTCCATCAACCCCCACTGTCCCACTGTCATTGCCTCTACGGTTTTAGGTCCGTTCTTTCTGTCTCTTTCTTCTCTCCATCTCACCTTCTCTCTGCCACGGTCTCTGTCGTCTCGTGTCGGCCTCCTGCGGCACTCCACGACAGTTCAGTGGAAAAACGACATCATCTTCCGCCACTTCTGACCATGTGTCGCTCCCGCACTGGTTTCATTTTGACATTCACCCCCGAACCGCTAATGTGAACCACCTTCTCTCTAGGAGACCCCATTACCGTGTGCTGGGGAAACCCATCGCCAAAGCCTCCTAATTACGCCCATTATCGTCTCCTAACGAGCGATGCCACACCTGGCACCCGCAGCTGTGCACCTGTAACAATCTCATTCCACTGTCATATAACCGCCACCAACGAGGAGGAGTCTCCCTCCCAGGTGCACAGTATTGGAATCAACGACCCATCTGCCCTCGGGCAGGCCGGGAGTAACCAAACCCCGAGTCCTCCTTGAAGAACAGACGAGAACACTTTGATCTGTCTCAGAACAGAGGCTCGGACAAAACCCCCAAGTCTCCTTTTCGAGAGAGGGACTTGTCCCCGAACAGCTGCCTTTATCATCTGTAACAGAATAGGGTTCCCCTTCTAGCTTCTACCATCGTAATGGGTGTCTCTCTCTCTCTCTCTCTCTCTCTCTCTCTCTCTCTCTCTCTCTCTCTCTCTCTTTTCCCACCCCCACCCCATATAAATTACTTTGTAACTCTCCTAAATACGTCTCCCTCATGCTCCCGGAGTTGAGGTAGTTACGAATCAGCAAGCGAGACCGGAGCTGCCAAATCAGGATCTGATTCCAAGACGTTTTCAGCAGTTGCCCTCTCCTTCATTCAGGAGGTCAGAAGGCAGCAGTAGGAAACGTTCAAGATTTAGAATCCTGATTGGTGCAGCTCGTCTCCCGTAAGCTTACCTTGCTCCCTGTCTGATGGGACGAGCGACGTTTTATGCCTTCACAATCTGTAGGGACGATCACTTCACTTGGCTCTTCATGCCCCTCCTCACCTCCCAGTAGCTCAAAGCATATATCTCTGCTGTTATTTCTGTTCTTCATATGTTCTTGGTTACAGTGTGTCTCTTCTTATGTTCTACCCATAGAGTTCTCTTCAGAACGTTCTCACTCCATAACTATGTTCTTTATCGACATATTGTTATTATTATATTCAAAACTGTTCTTTTCTACATATTATTATAATGTTAAACTCTGTTATTTCATACATATTATTATGATAATATATATTCTCATGACCTGACGAAGTTTATATGATGTTTTTGATGATATGTATATTATAACCATGTCCCTGTTTACCTTGGTGTTGAAGTGTCGTGTCCTGCTGTTCATGTCAGTGTGAGCCATACTCGGCCCTTACACCGCATGTCTCCCTGGTGTCTTCAAAGTGTGTGTGTGTTTCGTCTCGTGTTGACCAGATGCTCTGATTTCCCCAAGGTGGGATTAGCAGCCCCTCACCAACCCTGGCTCACAACCCCGAGATAACAGGATGGCTTTTTCAATGTTCGTGTTGTGAAGACAGTTTACCGATGTTTAATATATATATATATATATATATATATATATATATATATATATATATATATATATATATATATATATGTAAGTGCTTTGTGTTGTGGTTTCCTCCCCTCACGCGATCTGAAGGGAAACAAACCATCTCTGTTGTACCCTGAGTGTTGTCAATGTACGTGGGTCACTGGTGGATGTCGTGGCCACGCGAAGTGTATTTCCAACGGCAGGTCAGGGTTGTTGACACCATCGCCACGTTCACTCTTCCAGCACCAACCTCGTCTCTTTTAAGGTGTTGGCTGGCGGTCGAACTGGTCGGGACTGGTCGGCCCTTTTAACTGTACCTCATGTGGCGTTTACAGTCTCTCTCTCTCGACTGGTTTTGAGGTTGAGGGGGAGGGGGTCCTGTGTGTAGTAATGACGCCCTTTCGACGTTCCTGTATGCGTTTTTACTGTCTGTACGTGCGTATGTGTGTGTGTGTGTGTGTGTGTGTGTGTGTGTGGAGGTAGGGGGGAGGTAGTAATGATTCGTCCTGAAATCCAAACCCCTTTTATTTACTTGGGCCAGTGCCTTTTCTGTCAGAGGTGATGTATTCGGCTTCAACGCTGGAAATGCCAAAACAACGTGAACTTTAAACAAGAGCTTTGCCAATGCGCGTGTGTCGTTAATCACGCCAGTGTACGAAGCGATTGTCAGGGTGCGGTTTTTTTTTCTTTCTTTCTTTTCTCCTACACGTAGAAGCTGCAGCAGAACCACCTGTTGCGATTCGTGTCTCTCCTGAAGCGATTCGCCATTACCCATGGCTGATTCCTCAAAGCCCTGGACGTGGGGTGGTGCCATCTGCAGTACGGGTGTAGAGAGAGGGTGTGTGTTTGTGTGTGGGTTTGGGGGTAGAGGGGGTTAGGGTTGAGGAGGATGGGGGGTTGCGGGGCGCGCGGCGCCCCTCCTCGTCCTCCTCCTCCTCCTCCTGTGAAAAAGGTAAAGTTGCTCGTCTTTAAATAACGCGCCTTGTTGACGGATCATCCATCCCCTGACGTCATCCCGTGGTGACGTCACGGCGGCGCCATATTTGTTACGTCTCCTCCTCCTCCTCCTCCTCCTTCCCCCCCACCCCCCTCCCCTCCCCACACTACCCCCTCCACCAGGGGTTAAAGGTCATATAATGGTCTCACACACACACACACACACACGTCCCAAGCAGTCGTCACAGAAGAGGCCCACTTTTGGGACCATGTCTGTTACAGGTGGGAAACGGAGTTCGTGTGTGTGTGTGTGTGTGTGTGTGTGTGTGTTGGTGTCCTCGGCGTTAAGCCTTGAATTCCATGACCCCTTTCGGGTCAGTGGGCCAGGGAGACCACCGTACCCAGAGGCTGCGTGCGGACCATCTTTGCACAAGTTTAACAGGTGTATATCTTTAATTCATAACAAGTCTCTCTTTAGCAATTCTTGCTTTATTATCTTGGCCTCGTCCTTTATTGGCAATAAGGATGACGTAAAATGAATTGATCATTGGCCCTGAACGGGATTATTTGGCCCGTTAGTGAGGGAAGCCTTGGCGCCTCACAATTGGTTACATTTCCTAGACTGACTCGAGCAGACTTAAGGGCTGTTGGTTGTACAGGGGATTGGAGTAGGGGGTTGTTAGTGAATGAGGAGAAGGTGAGTGGAGCCAGAGCCTGTTGTGGACAGTACAAAGAGAGTTTGTGCTTGTGTTGTGTTGTGAAATCAGAGCCTGTTGTAGACAGTACAATGCCAGTGTGTGCTCGTGTTGTGATATCAGAACCTGTTGTGGACAGTACAAGGCCAGTGTGTACATGTGTTGTGAAGGATACGAACGTAGCTTCATTCTCTGTGGCAGCGAAGATAGAAATTTTCATTCCCTTCATTCTTTGCTATACTTTCTTTAGAAAACAATAATCTAGCTTGGATATGGGTCACTTAAAGAAAAAAAAAAACAGCCTGGTCTTTAGTATCTTAGAAAACACCATCATGGGTTTTGAAAACGCAAGATAACACCAGCGTGGGTTTTGAAAACGCAAGATAACACCAGCGTGGGTTTTGAAAGCACAAGATAACACCAGCGTGGGTTTTGAAAGCACAAGATAACACCAGCGTGTGGGTTTTGAAAACACAAGAAAAGACCAGTGTGGGTAGTGAAAACACAGGTCTCTCTCTCTCTCTCTCTCTCTCTCTCTCTCTCTCTCTCTCTCTCTCTCTCTCTCTCTCTCACACCTGATCCTTTGTTGAAAGGTTACGTTACATTCATCTCTCCCACTGGTGCACATGCAGGCTGGGAGAGTACATTGTTGCTTAGGGGGTTGTACGCAGCCAACGCAGTGTACTAGACCTTCAGGGTTGTGGAGGTTATTAAGGAAGGGGACCCCCGGGGACACGGATGAGACTGGAGGAACAGCATTTCCTCCATGTGGCACGATTCTAGGCATAGTCTCTGGAGGCAGACGAGCCTCCAGTGAGGAACTTTAGGGCAGAAATTGGGACCGCTTCCCAGTCGCTAAAGAGAGGAACACTTTTGACGCGAGTTATTCTGGAGTTTTGAGACTGAATGTCTCTCTCTCTCTCAGACTGCAGTATGTCTATTTTGCCTTCATCCAGTGCCAGGCTGGGTAAAGGGAAGGGTACGTAGAGCAGTCCACCGCAGCGGCAAGGCAGTCAGCCGGGTTGACGCTAAATACAACGCTGAACTCCAGACGAAGAGCGCTTTCCGTTTTCTAATGTTCCACCAGTTGACTAGCGTTCTGTTATTTTCCCGATACCGCGAATTCCAGTCGACGGATTTTGCTCCAGTTTGTGGAACGCGTTATATAACTGCTTCGGTTTCATTTCACGGGCAGCTGATTGTGCAAGCGAAGGAGGAGAGAAAAAAGTGGAGGAAGTAATCGAGGGGGCACCAGTAACCGAGGGGTTTTGTTTACATTTCCCAGACTGATTTAGTTTACAGGTGTTCAGGAAAAGAGGGGTGGAGTTTCAGGGTATTGTAAACTAGTGAGGGGAAGGAGCGTGGTAGTTTGTTTCTTTATAAAGTGGTTAATTGGAAGACGGACCAACAGGGGCACAGTGGTTGGGCCCCCCCAGTTGTTTAGGAATCTTTCATGCGTAGTGTTGCTCATTTGGTAGTAGACATCCACTGATTTCTTGTTACATGGCCTTTTGGTTTCGTAGACTGAAGTGGAGTTGGCAGAGATTTTGTGCTGTGTGTGTGTGTGTGAGTCGTCCACTCCACCCCACGGACCCTGCCTTCAGAAAGGTCTTCTCCCCCGTCCACAGGTGACCTTTCTCCTCCCACAGTATACTCCCCTTCTCCCACAGGTGACCTCTCTTCTCCCAAAACATACTCCCTTTCTCCCACAGGTGACCTCTCTTCTCCCAAAACATACTCCCCTTCTCCCACAGGTGACCTTTCCTTCTCCCACAGTATACTCTCCCCATTTCCACATACCCCACGTTTGGGCCAGTTTGATTGATATTTAGCGGCAGTATATCCATGGCAAAAAGGCTATTATTTGCCCCTTGACATTCTTGGGACAAATATTTATTCCCTAACATTTTCAGCGCGCGTGTTCATCACGTAAATATTTTTTTTCCGTTTACAGGTTGTAAATTGGTTTTTATTTTACGTATTTGCCCAAAGAAATATGCAAATATGCCCAGCATTAGTAAAGACTAATATAGTATTCTTATATATGAGTGTTTTTGTGTGTTTTTGTAAAAGTATTTTTTAGGTTTCTTCCCGATTGTATTTTTTACAGTTGCCATCAGTCTGTTTACAAAATTTACGTGGCTGTAAGTTACGAGTTGTCGCCACCTACATATTCCCTAGTTACACACTCTCTCTCTCTCTCTCTCTCTCTCTCTCTCTCTCTCTCTCTCTCTGGAGCACGGAGCCTAGGTCGATATGGAGCTACCCATTTTCTCATACGCCACCGTTCCTCTCCAGTTTTCTGTCATGCACATTCACGACAGAAAACCGGAATTTCATTGGCGGACTCGGGCAAAATGGTTTGGAGGAAAGAAAACGCGTGTTACAGAAAACGGAGGCTTCACGTAAGACTTGTGTAAGCTTTCCTGAAATAGAAAACGTGTATCACAGAAAACCGACGCTTCATGCAGGACTTGCATAAACATTCTCATGAAATAGAAAACGTTTACCACAGAAGATTGCGATTTCACGTACTACTAGCCTAAACGTGACGCAAATACAGAACACGTAATTCAGAAATTACGAAACTTAAGAAAGACTGTCTGAATGAAAACTGATGAACAAAAAAATTACATAAAGGTATATTCTCGTTTACTGACGTTGAGACGAAGATTATATTAATATCTCAAAGTCCCACATATTTAGTTATTTTATGTATTTAAGTCCTGCAGACATCAAGGGGGGTAAAAAAGGGAGGGTGGCCAGTGGAAAATGGCCTTATCTGATTTCACCTCCCACTGTGGGAAGTTGGGAGTAGTGTGTCAGAGTGAGTTAGCCTTCCATGAGATATGGTCGATAATCTCGTTATAACCTTTCCTTCCATCCGCCCCTCTTCCACCTGACCTGCCTCCCGCCTTACCTGCTTTCCACCTGACCTGCCTCCCGCCTTACCTGCCTTC
>JAYMFT010076616.1:0-14421 GCA_038088735.1 Panulirus argus
ATATATATATATATATATATATATATATATATATATATATATATATATATATATATATATATATATATTCTTTTATAGCTTATCATACCACTAAGGGAGAGTTGTAAAAGAGGTAGTTTTTATAGTCTTTCACGTAAGCACTGCTTTCCATTACACATAAGGAGATTTAATAGACTATATAGGCCTATTCATAGTCTATAATACAGACAAATTACACTATTCATAATCGACATTGAATTTTGAAACAAGGATTAAATATCACACATCAATCACGATTTCTTCTGGGTATTGCCAAAATTGCTTCGAATGATAAGATTCAAAATATTCAAATATAATCAATTAAAAGAATATATCTATATCAGTGTCATTATTCGGTATATTCTAAATATTTTCGCTTTTATGTTCGCCAAAGAAATTGTGTTCCCAGATGTGTTTGTGCGTTGGTATAGTGATGCCATGGAAAGTGCGCCCACCTTACACCGCATCCATAATGTAAACAAATGGTTTTGTTGATCCTTGGTGGTTCCTTAAATTAAAGCGAGAAAAAGAGCTCTCCTTAATATATCACTCCATGGGTGGCTGGCCACATCCCACAGCAACTAAAATTTAGCCGGGTTCAATTAGATCAGGTAGGATTTTTCCTCTACAGAGGCTAGACAGGTCGGACATCCACCTGGGAACCGGAGTTTTAGCTGGGTGAAATCACAAAATGTAGTGATTTGCGATAGAAATAAAGGCCAGAATCATTTAAAGGACATCAAAAAAAATTTCCTCCAAACCAAACATAACCTTAAATTCGCTGGATGTCCAAAACGGCAGATACCCATTGTTTTGGCACTGATAAGTCAAATGCTGACATGGTATAATTACCTTTATTTCATTTTATTATTGGATACATCAGCTATTCGTTTTAAAGGAAAGTTCTTCCAAGTACTGGTTCATATAGATATATAGAATTCATGTAGATTTATGGAATGACTTTCCAGTCATTTCAATAATGTCAAACCAAAGATGTTTTTAAGAAACTAGTAAATTCCTTTTTTATGATATGAATAAAGCATTGATAAACATTGACACCCACTCTATTATGCACTGCCAGTTACTCATAGATTGTCAGATTGCCTCCATTTTTCTGTATTTACTTTGGTAACTTATGTGGGAAACAGTAAAGTACAAGGAGATTATTATGTCCCAACACTTTATTTGTATATATTGATTACGATAAACAAATTTCTAGAAATCATGAGAACTTATGAAAATCTTATCTGTGTATAATCCAGATTTGTTTTCATTTTCTGTATAGTTTACCACATTCTTCTTTATACATGTGCTTAAATGCTGTTCAAATATTTGTCAGTAGAAAGTTTGCTTCCTTTACATGTACTTAAATGCTGTTCAAATATTTGCCAGTTGAAAGTTTGCCTCCTTAACAATTCAGGCAACAGGTTAAGCTGAATACTGATTCACTGGCCTCTTTCACATACAGAGACTTATATCATATTTCTACTAGGTAATAATCTTGCTAAGGCCTTCTTTATTTCACTGTATCCCATCCTGTCCATGTACGCACCCTCTGTGTGTGTGTATGCCGGATGTTTTATCCATCTATTGTACTCTTATTGCAAGCTTTCCATATGGGGAATTTTGGACGGAGAAGAGGAAGGCATTACAAAATCACACCACTCCCAAAGTAAGCTAGTATTAGCAGCATATGGGCAGGGAGGGGTCATCACTGATATAAAACCATTATAAGCATATATGTATATAGTTCAGGGCAATGATCACCTTGTAGCACCCTATACTCTGTTGTTGCGACTACAAGAATGTTTTGGCAGTGTTTATGGTAATGGAACATGTCTTCTGCAGAGGATTCCTTTGGACTTACCAACACACTGAACTTACCAAAAACTGTGCCTCGCAATGTTCCTGGATATAACTCAACAACTGTTTAGGTCAGTGTAAATTAAGCATTTTTGTTTGATGAGGGAGGTTCTAATGCAGAATATTCACATGAATCTAGAAGCATATAAACAAAAAATAAGTAATAATATTTTATGAAAGTATTCAGATTTTGTAAAAAAAAATGCAGTGATTTAGAATTAGCTTATCCTTGTGACCTCTGTTGTATTCCATGAAAAGTTAAGGCACTCATTGCACAAGTACAGTTTCACCATCACCAGACTCCATAGTATATCTTCCACAGACATCACTTCATCACAACGTTTCTTTTATGTACTGTACCTATTTATGCAATGCATCATCTTACATACAAGTTCTTACAGCATAGATTAGTAGGCTAAAAAGCCCTTTTTGATGTGGTGATGCATGGATGTGCCAAACTGGTTATGCATGATGGGTTTTTGTCCCTTTTAACAAATCTGTGATGGAAAACAATTATCTGTATTACAGTTTTATGAAAGTAAATTATATTTGAATCTTTGTCATGGAATATGCAAAATGCAAACCATGTGCAATATCTTCAGAGACAAGACCATCCATATCCACATGAAACAACCTTTTTGTTCATCATAATATGTTTGAAATTTGAAGAGTCCATCCTGATGTATAGAAAGGGATGATTTATATAATGCATATATTTGTAGGTAGTGTAGCTGCACTATATAATTCAAATGCAGGTCATGTTATTAGAAAGGGAAACACTGCTTCATGTTTTCTTAAAATTTGATCATTTTTGAAGACTAGAATCTTAAGAATTAGGGGTTTTTGGTGTTACTGAAGTATTGAAGTGTTATTATAGAATTAAAGTGTCATTTTATTACCCAATAATTTTCTCTTATAGGCAGAGGCCAGAAAATAAACCACTTCATCTCGGTTATGGACTAGCAGTCACAGATGTGGACAATGATGGCCAACTGGAACTCATTGTTGCTGGGTGAGTCACATATATCTGAATAGGCTGAATTCCAATGCAAACCATTTTCTTTTAACTTCTCTATATGAATGATGATTGCTTTGAAACATCCAGGATGTCCATGCAGAGGGCTGGATGGACTTGAATTCCCACAAGATAAAGAGAACATTGGGTACAAGGAAAAGAAAAGGTTACAAGTGATTCAAAGCTTACTAGAATTTTTCAGTCCCTGTTTTCCTCCTTATCACTGCCATCCATGCTTCTTCTTTTGGATCCTTGTGGGCAGTGACATCTGGTAATGCTTACCATAAGTTTTGCAAAGCTAAGTTTATTATTCAGTGTGTCTCAACTCCTTTAATTCTATTTTTCTTATGACAGAAGTTCTCTGGTTTCTTATGCTCTGGATTCATGATCATCTTTCATAGTGGTCTGTGTAGCCTTTCCCTCAGAAGAGTAGAGCTCTTTAAAGCCTTTTGCCTAAAGAAAGGCATGAAAGTATCCTAATGCCTAAGATTTTAATCCACAGTGAAATGAAAAGAAAGAAATTCTAGTTCAGCTCCTCAGATTTGCTTTGATAACTATATATAGCCTGAGCATTGCTCTCCAGTTTAGGAAGTCATAATCGATGCCTTGTCAGGGTGTCAGAACTCTAGGATTTGAGACCTATCATCAACTCCAACAACTCATACTAGAAGTATTGGAAACATTGATTCAAGAGTTTGTATCAAAGGAGCTAAGAACAATTCATCAGATTGAGGTCTGAGTTGGTTATTTCAATTCTTTTGCTTTGTTTTCTCCAGAGGGCATACTAAAATATCCCATTTTATTATTTAATTGAATATCAGAACTGTTGACAGTCAGCAAGACATTCATGTTGTACAGTTGTACACCTTAAACAAGCACTCTTCCTGTGTGTGGAGGATCACATCATTTCATGAGCGTATTATAGTGACTAGGTTCCAATTTGCTGCTCATAACGGATAAAAGTCATCAAGGATAGGGTAAATGTTTGCTCCCGTACACTATTTTGAGGAAATGGAAAGCTTCTTGGAATTTAAACCATAGCAATGCTTGAGCTGAAGACCATCAAGATGGCACCTAAGTTTTTCTCTCACAATTTGAAAACAAAGCATCAGAGATGCTGAACCCTTTCATAGTGCTTGCATATCTGTTGTTACAGTGATCCTTTTTTTGTTACTAATGGAATTGACAAAAAAGATCGTAATATTTGTCTTTTTATCAGATAGGCTCATTCCCAGTTTACATTTTAGGCAGTTAACCTAATTGGTGCACTCTTAGAAATCAGTGGCCAGTGTTACTTGATGTCCTAACTTTTCCTGCCTCTGTTTAGATATGCAGCTGAATTATTGCACCATTAATAGGCTCCTTACTGCCCTCTAGTAGCTTTCTTCCCACACCATATATTTTTAATGCTTTTATCTCCTATCCCAAGGGACAGAGGAGAAAGAACGCTGCCCACGTATGCTTTGCGTGTCTTAGAAGGTGACTAAGAGGAACATGGGCATAGAATTCCTCTATCTCTCTTGTATTACTTTCCATAACAAGGAACAGAGAAAGGAGCAAAGCAAGGATTTTTTTTTTCTGTTCTTGATGCTACCTTGATCATGTGGGAAACTGCAAACATGTATGAAATGAAAAGACATTATAATAATAGTAATAATGTTTCAGATTCAATGGACCAAATTTGGTGCTAAAGTACAACCAGTCAGAGGATCGTCTGGAAAATCTGGCAGTTGATGACCCATCAAGCCCATACTATGCTTTGAGGGATGAGGCAGTAAATGCCATTGATGTATGTGCATGCGACATGGATGGTGATGGACGAGAGGAAATATATTTCCTTAACACCAATCAGGTTTATTCACATAAACTCTTCAAATTCAGGAATGGTGGGTTCCTTGCTCAAGTATACCTGATATGCTGTACTCTGATTTAACATTGTTATTCATGTAAAATCTTTGGCAAACACTACTTTCATTGTATTTTTCCCAGTGTAAATAGTCCCCACTTTATGTTGGAAAGGGATTCCTGGAAAACAAAACTTAGAGGAATCACTTGATATTGAGTCCCATTGTTTAAAGGAAAATATTTAGATATTTTAATGTAAAGATGATAAGAATGTAAAGCTGCTAAGTTTAGAAGTTTAAGTAGCAACTTGAGGATTGACCTTTCACTGCTACCATCACTTGAATATTGATGACTTTTTTTTCAACAAACCAGATATATTGTTGTGGGCATCAGAGCCTATGATAACTTATTTTTGTTTCAATAAGATAAACTGAGGGGTATTGGTATATACAGATGATACATTGATAAACAGCTTAATCAGCAAAGTATCCAAGTAGTTCAGTCTTCAGTTTGAATAACCATTGCCCAAAAAGATGTATTTGGTCCATGCTTTTCTCAGTTATTGCTTTGGTATTTGTTCTCGTTTACCTTTACAGTGGCATACAAGAAGTGTCCAACTTCCAGCACTCCAATTTCTATGCAGTAATCGAACTCTACCCTTAACCTACATTACATACATGGCATTTGTTAAAAGCAAAGACAAGGAAGAACTCTGAATAAGTGCCATGAACAACTGCTTATTGAATGCTTTTTACAGTATATATTTATATATATATATTGTACAAATAACATTTAAAAGCAAAGAACTCCAGTGGAAGGATTATAACATATTCCAAAAAAATCTGAAATCCCAACACAACTGGGCCTGAAGGAGACTGTACTGGAGATCTTCCATTAGTAACAGGAATTTCGTAGGATACCATATTCAGGAAAAGTTTTTTGGATGGAAAAGTACATAAGGGCAAGGTAATTGCATTTCAGCAACAGAATTTAAGATGTTAGATACACTTATTTTGACATAAAATGAAGTAGTAGCAAGTATTTTTCAATATAAATTGTGGATTTATCAAGGATGGTTGTTGATAACCAAAGGCTTGACATTTAACCCCATAATTCCAGTTAGGATCTCTTTTCAGTCTTGTAAATCTCAATTTTTCAAGCTGTACAGACTATATTTTTAACTTTCCAAGTTCAGAGATATTTGTATAACAGTTAAAAATAATTTCAGATTTATAGTTCGTCTAATACTATCACTCTGCTGATGTGTAGTTTTCTAGATATTTCAATGCAATGCACTGAAAGTGTGAGAATAAGGCCTGATTGTCAAGTTAGTTTCTACTACACATTTTGTTGTTTATTGCACTTACACCATTTTTAAATAGTATATCTTTTATTATGGTACTGATTATCATTATTTTGTGACTTAAGACATCTGTATATAATAATAAAGCACATTTTTCAATTTGAATGAGGGCTGGAAGAGGACATTTATGCATCTGTGGTCCATCCACCATGAACTGAATATGCAAGGCTGGGGTCCTTGAAGGGTTAAGGAGATTAATGAAAGAATGAATGGAAAACAAGGATATGTAACAATAGACTGGTGAATACAAAATTATGTTGAAATTTATTTTTTTATAAATTACATTAGATTTACAGGAAGAGGACATAAAGATATTTTAAAAGAAGACATAGTAATTGATATATTAAATGTTGTAGTGTTGAATGATCTGATATGGAGTGTTAGGTCATCCATTCTAATGTTTTCTTTGGCAACTAAGATCACTTAATCTGACATATTCATTGGTTTAACAGAGTTACATAAAAAGTATTCCTTTGTCAGTAATTGTCTCTCTCTTATGCAAACCAGCCCTTTGTAGCTCATATGTGATTTTCCTCAGGTCGCTATGAAGATATTCTGTGTGATGAGGTAAATCAGAATATCGCAAGTCAGTTAATTGGGCTGTCAGTTGGCTGCATTGATCGAAATGGCACTGGAAAGTGAGTTCTTATGAAGATGTCACATGAGCCTATTCTTAAGATAAGTAAACAGAGTTTCCAGTGACTATTCATTGCTGTTGATTAATATTCCCATGTTATTGCCTAAGAAAGTCTTCCTTGGAAATAAACTTATCCATTCTTAGAAGAGCCATCAAATGGGCTCCTTTCAGTGTTGCACCTCAACACATTCAGAATGTTGTATGCAAGTTTCTGATTAATCTTCAGTTGCTGCTTTTTGTATCCTTGTATAGCTTTATCCCCTGATCTTTGAGCTTTTATGTTGGCTCAATACATATGAATAAAAACTTTTAAGACATTGCTTCTATGAGGAAGAAGTTAGTAATCATAAATGGAAAAGAATATAAGTATGGAATGATAGATCAAGATAATTATCAGTATCCATGCATTTCTTTTAAAGTCTAAGGGTAACTTTAGAAGGAGGAAGTAACAGTGTTTGAAGGATACTATGGACTGCAAAAATGTGCTGCAGTGGAGCAAATGCTGCTGCTTTGTAAATGCACTCCAAGGAAAAGAGACTTTATATCATAATAGAGCTCAGTCCATGAGCTTTTATTATAGTAATGTGTATGTTAAGAGTTAAGGCGAACCAGTATGTTCCAACTGGAGAGTAAGAAAAAAAAAATGAATTAGAGAATATATATATGTGTTGTCTATACAATGCTGAGAAGGATATGTGATAGAAAAGCCAATGTATTTCTTTTATAGGTATTCTATCTACCTTGCTAATTATTCAAGAGGGGTAATTGGTGCTCATTCTCTCATTGAGCTGGATGAAACTCGTAGTGATGTAGCCAGTGGAATCGTGGCACTCAGAGAAGTTGCGCAGGAGGCTGGCATTGCGAAGTGGATAGGTAAGGCTCAACTTTTCACAATGTTAATGTAAGTTAATTGTAACTATGATATCACATATAACTTTTCATGATGCATATTTAATATTTTATCTGTGTCTGCTAGTTGTAAATTTTTTTCCATGTATAGTTAGACAGAATTAATCAAGTACATCATCTCACAACCTTTATAAATGTATCTTGAGAAGTAGTTTTCCATGCTACTAGGTTCATCATGATTACCAATTTGTTAAACATGTTTTGCACATATACTGATATGAGTTAAGTGTCTTTTGCACATTTACACCACCTTCAGCCTCCAAATACTAACAAGAGTCTACCACCTTGGATAGGCATTTCAATTTTTGTGCCTCATGTCAGAAGGCTAGGGGCATATTGGTTTGTTCGTGTCCATGCATCTGTAATCCCATGCATCCATGTCCTGATCTTTTGTAAAGGATTTTTGATGAGTGGGTGATCAGATATGATAAGATGCAAACTAAACTTATACCCCAGATACTGCATACAAGGTTATATGTAGTTCAGGTTGGATCAGAAATAAGAGATATAGAAATGACTAATTTGTGTGGTATAGTTGGAATTAGGATGAAAACAAAATGAAGATGTGAGAAGGCAATGTGATGTGAAAAAGCCACTAGAAATATTTATGGATGAAAGTCTCGGGATGGTACAATCATATAGAACACATCACAGACAATACTTTGGATAAGAAAAGTCAGGAGAGCAAAATAAGGGATTTGAGAGGGGGAAATGTCATTGTGAAGGAGTTTTTAGAGATATGGAATGACTAGGCTCATTGCTAAAAACATTTTCATGGAAAGTAGTGTTTATTCATAAACCACAGTTAAAAGTAATGAGTTCAAAAAGTTGAAAGAAACACAGAGCATAAAAGGCTCATTTATTTTTTACAGGTGGACGTGGAGTTACAGTTGGGCCAATTCTAAATAAGGATGGACGAAGTGATATCTTCTGCAATAACGAGCATGGCCCAAATTTTTTATTCAAGAATAATGGAAATGGAACTTTCACTGATGTGGCAGCTGAATCAGGTAAGAAAATTATTTTTTTCTGTGTGATACACTTTCATGCTATGTTGTAGTGGGTAGTGTAAAGTATTCTTTGAAGATCATGGTTACTGCATATCTCTACACACTCATTTCTGCCCTCCCAGATAACAGTCTCTTTCCACATTCTTTAGTGCTACCAGAAAATTCACCCCCTCACTCACCCTATGATTCACTTCCACTTCCATAGTTCCATTTCCTGCCATGTCTGCTGCCATGTTTCTAAAACACTTCATTTCCTCCAGTTTTTCTCCATTCAAACTCACACAAACTACCCTGTCCCTCTAATCTGCTTAACTTAATAACCTTGCTTTTGTTCTTATTTACTCTCAACTTACTCTTTTCTCACACCCTTCCAAACTAAGTCAACAACTTCTGGAGTTTCACACTTGAATCTTACACCAGTGCTGTATCATTAGCAGGTAACGTCTGACTCACTTCTTAGGCCCTGTCATCCCCTAGTCTCCATACTCACCCCTTTCTCCTAGACATGCACATTTACCTCCCTCACCATCCCATCCATAAATAAATTAAACAACCATGGTGACATCATATACCCATGCTGCAGCTCAGCCTTCACTTGGAACCATTCATTCTCCTCTCTCCCTACTTGTACACATGTCTTACACCTTTGATAAAACTCCTCTCTCTTGACTTCCTGCCAGTTTCTTAGACATCCCCCAAGCATTTCCTCATAAGTACTGCCCAAATGCTTCCATTTTCTCCTTCACTAGCAACTTTACTTCTTCATCCCATCACTCACTATCCTTTCTGATCTTTCTGCCTTTCACCATAGCATGCCACATCCATCTCTTGCACATGCCAGCACTGCTTCCCTAAACACCTCCCATTCATCACCCACTCCCATTGCTCCCCTTGTTTTTAATTTATACGTGTGTATGTATATAGGATTTTGATAGGATAATTATTTCACACTATAGGTATTTCTGATGCCTATGAACATGGTGGTGGTGGAGTGATGTTGACTGATTTTGATGGTGATGGTAAATTGGATATCGTTTATGGCAATTGGAATGGCCCTCATAAGATCTTTCTTCAGACAGCTGATGATGAAGGTCAGCCCAGGTTTAGGGTGAGTAATACTTTGATATCTGTACACTTATTTTATTATAAAGAAAATATATTGCATATTTTCTGAATATATTTGGTATCAAAGAAAAGAATTTAGTACTGATTTACAGTAATTTTGTGCTAGTCTCCCTCATATATACCAAATTCACGAGCTAAAATTGCTTATACGTGATTTACCTTTATTGCCCCAAAATTTCTTTTTACTTAGCTAGGATTCCCACTATGTAGTTTAGCATTATAACATACATTTGAAAAAGATAAACATTTATTATACATTTGTCTGAAAGTGATAAAGAATGGAGATATTACTACTAATAAGAGAATGATAAATAAAACATGGTGACTAATGAATCTCAGATATGTTAGAAAGAAACCTATTTAGAAAGGATTCTGCATGATAAGTGGCACCATATGGTGCATATTCATGGTTTGATTATATGCATAACTTGAATAATTCGTTAGAACTACACTCTCTTGTGTGACTACTGCCAGCAAGAGGGAGGGCTCAGGCAGTAGCGTATTGGCCTTTCCTAATACCCCAGTTAACTCAAGGAGTATTCCACCCCTTACCCTTGGAGTAGTCCATTAGGTAGTAGGCTATTGTTAGTACTATATCCTGACTGAGGAACATCAATTTCTCCCTTATTTTCTCCATAATTCCAAACAATTTCAGCATACCCTCTTCAGCTTTCTCAACCATACTATCTTATTATCACACCTCCCTGTTACTCTGTCATTATTACTCGATCAACTCTCCTCACACCACATGTTCTCATACACTTCACTTCCAGCACATTCACCCTCTTCCATACACTCTTGTTTATAGCATATGCCTTACATCCGTACAACACCATGGGGATTACTATACCTTGAAACATACCCATTTTTGCCGTCCCAGATAACCTTTCTTTCCTAACATTCCTCATTGCTCCAAGAACCTTCACCCTCCCATACCATGAATGGTCATTTCAAAATTATGTAAACATTGTATAATTTAGTGTAAATTTATATATTTATAAGGAATTGATGGAACAGAGGCGGAGAATGAAGAAGACAAACAAATGTGTGTACATAGCTTGACCGTCATTTTTAATGTAGTGTTACTGTACAGACTAGTTGTCTCATATTTTATTTGAGCATATGTTTTAAAATTTTTTTCAAAGACTGTCACACAAAATTTACTAATGTGAATGAACAATAAAAAATCTGTTTATGATTATGTTTCAGTATGTAATTGGACAAACAATATATTTAATACTTTATATTAACCTGTGTGGCATTAATATGAAGGGAGCAAGGAAGCATGAGTAAATGCATATGCTGTCAGCATAGAGAGGTGTTGGTAAAACAGATTAGCTCACACCATCACACTACAAAGGAAACATCAGTGGATGTACTGAATTTTCTTGCCTCTGTTATAAAGCAGAATTATTTTATGATTATTAGCCATAGAGATGTTTCCCATCTCTTGGAAGATAGGGGAAAAAATTCTACTCTCCTCAGTACTTCTACACCCACCATTATAGGTGCTTTGCTGTTAACCTTTGGGTCATGCATATGAGGTGATCCTTCTGTCTTAATGGAAGCTGTTAGGTTTATCATCCACACCCTCCCCTGCCCCTCACTCTGCACTGTATTAGGCTTATGCAAAGATATTAGTTTAACTTTCACTCTATTTTTTTCTTGCTTTTGCATACTGATCTCTCATTTAAGAAAGGAAGCCAAATCTTTTTTAGTGCGTACCATGAGGGAATTTCTGGACCAGGCTCTTAGTTTAAGTGTTAGAGGGACTATGGCTGCCGACAAAAGTATGTTTTTCATTTCTGATATTTAATATCTTTTAACATAGTTCAAATTATTCATAAGGTCAATTTTTTTTTCCTGAAAACTTTGGACTGGAAAATCACAAAAACAGGCTGATTTACAAGTGAAAAGAAAACAGAATAATGAGGGAACTTCAGTGCATGGATCTGTATATATAACTACAGTTTTTTACACATGAGTGATGATAGCCACCCCTCTTGCAGAAAAGAGAGTATGTTGCAAAGTGCTGTATACTCCTTGATAATGGATTATTCATTATTATTTATAGTACTTTGTTACAAATTTGTTTTTAGTATGTGCCAGAAAACTTAATGTGTTTGAGTTTTTATCAAAACTTTTGTAGGAACACAACTCCTAGTGTAAAACTAGGGAGACCAGTGTAACTGAAACATGTTTTGTCATTCAAGATATCCTTATCAAGATCCTTGGAAGATTATAGTTTGCTTAAGACTTTGTTTTTACAGAACATTGCCACTGATGAATTTGCCGAATCTTCACCTATACGAACTGTGGTTGCTGCTGATTTCAACAACGATGGCAATATAGAGGTGAAGTAGAATATGGATTTGTGTTTTATCCTCAGCAGCACTCTCTTTGCTTATTTTCAGTCTTCCCCTTAGTTACATTTGTGTTTTTTCCACACTTTCTCCATGATGTGCAAAAGTGTATTATCAACAGTAATTACTCTGTAAGGATAATCGCACTTCCATAGGAGTTCAAATGGTTTATTGAAACTTTACAATACACTACATGTTTCAGTAAGAAAACTGCCTCATGTAAATCATGTACATCACTTGTTCTTATTTCTCTGATTTTGCATTACTCAAGTATTGTATTGTATGCCATTGAATGATTTATAAGATCTTCCTTATTGGAATATCATATATGTTATTTTGTCCCATTAAACATTTATTGATATATGTGCTTCATTATCTTCAGAATTCTTTTGTGGTTTCTTTACATTGTTTTTTACATGACAAACTTCAGCGTCAATTAAAAATATATGACAAGTTCTGCTTTAGTTTAAAAAGGAAGGCCTTTATTTGTTAGATTTATTAACATGAGCCGGAGCTTATTCGGAATACTTTGCTATGAAATGCAGTGACAGTATTATGCTGCTGCTAATGAAAAGGTCTCAGGCAGTAGCAGCATTAACTCCTACCAAGATCCTCAGCTCTTCTAAGAAATATTTCTTAACCCTACCTACCATAGGACAAACTTGGTCCATATGACCTGGCCTGCATCACTTCAATTCATTCAAATCTGCTCCATCTTCTTTTGCTTTATCTATGTCTCATTACAACTACTGTAAACTCAGAAATGTATATGGATTGTCACTGAGAAAGATATCACCCACCGGTAGTGGCATAAACACATCTGACACCCAGTTTCTTCTTACGTATTTTTCTCTCATAAAACTCTTCATGGCTCTCCCATCTCCTTCAATAGCTTTATAATGCCACATGCTTGGTATCACTATAGTATCTTATATTTCCTGAAAACCCCTCATGACAAAGAATTGGTATGTCTGTCCTTAAAAAACCAATTGATATCTAAAATCTTTCTCTTTTTAGCAATTACTTTAATTTATGTAAGTGATTGATTTGCCATTTTATGGAGTTCTTCTCTCACATCTAGGGCAGTTCTTGATGTACATACATAATTTATAGTCAGTTCTAAAGCAATTCAGTTTAACCTCCCAATCTGGCCACAAATCTCGCCCCACTTTTTGTGTGCTCTATTGCTGATTTCTCTTTACCTCTTTTATAGATTTTACTTTGCTTTTTGCTTCCAAGAGCTGGCTACTTTTATGCCTCCACCATTAGCTAAACCATGCAGTCTTTGGCAAGCCACAACTTCTTATGATTGTTGTGTGACCATTGGTAGCTTAGATGTAGGCATTGGGAAGAATGTTTCTCTCCCCATACCGCTAAGCTTTGGAACTCCATGCCTTATGTCTTTTGTAACAACTATGACCTACGCCTTTTTAAAAGGTAAGTTTTCCAGTTCCTCAAAAATTTCTTATATGTTATTATTTCACCTTTTTATCTCTTTTGTCCTTGTTTTTTCATTTTGTTCAAGGGCTAGCCTCAGTGAGGACTCTTGTCAGTGAATAGAACTTTCATTTCAACTTAACCATTTTGTATGTTATTGATCAAGAACAAAACATTTATACTTAAACAGGTCTTGATGAACAGTATTTCGTACCGTGGCCCTGCTCCCAATCGACTATTTCAAGTACTGCCTGGTATAAATGGGCAGGACCCTACTATCAAAGAGATGAGCATAGGTGATGCACTGGAACCTTATGGTCAGGTTGCAGGTAAACACTGAATCTGTTTTAAGTTCTTTTTATTGCTTCTTAGTTTCATAATTGCTGGTTATATCTCATGGCATTTACTCTTATTATGCCTTGTGCAACTTTCGTCAAAAAATGTGTTGTTTATATTGGGGCTAACTTGATTTAAAGTTCACTTCATTTGGAATAACTTTTAGTGCACTGAGGGTGGAACTGTTCCCCAAATTCCCTCTTTAATACTCTGGTGGTGGCTAAGACAACTACAGTGTAAAAACACTTTGGCTGGTTGTGATATTCCAGTTGTGATATTATTAGATGTTTATTGCTGATGTAGATAATGTAGGTCTTAATTTCTTGATTTCTAGTATCACAGCAAAGTTTTTCATTGCTTGATGTAAGCCTTTTGTATTCATTTTTGGTTTATAGAAATATACAACTTTATTTTTAATAATGCACTGTGGTTTCAGTGCATTACACATGACAGCTAGAGACTGAGTGTGAGCGAATGTGGCCATTTCATCTGTCTCCTGG
>JAYMFT010076627.1:0-14421 GCA_038088735.1 Panulirus argus
AATATATATATATATATATATATATATATATATATATATTTATATATATATATAATGTGTGTGTGTGTGTAATTTGAAAGACGATGACAATCGTATGAACGATTCAATTTAAACTAAGGATAATGTTTAAGGTGTTAGTGTGGGGTTGAGCATCATCCTAAGCCAAGCAAAAGTAGTTCTCCCTGTGTCAGAAAATGACCGGCGGATGTATTTTAGCCAGCGGATGATATGTTTTTCGCCTTGGACATCCAAGACATGTTGCAGCGCAATATTATTGCCTCAAACGAATGAGATGGAGAGACAAAAAACGATGTCGCTTCTTTGATTGAAAAGTGAGCGGATACTCACTTATTTTTATGGTAAATATAGGTAATTCATATTCATTGTTTGCAAATGTAATCTTGTTTGTAGATCTACTCAGTCTGAGCATTCCGTATTTGTTCACATTATTTCCAGCTGCTCTCAGAGCCAGAGATTCATTTGAGATTAATCGTTTGACAGCGAATTTTTGTAACATTTGTTATGAACATGTCTTTCGGGGGAAATTTTAGGTGAAATTTTAACATTAAGCCGTTGGCAGGGAAAACTTAGTTTGGTTTCAGTGCCGAATAATATTTTTCCTCCTCGGTATGTAAGTTAGCGAAGGTGAAATATGCTTCTTAAACAATATTACTACAAATGTTAGTCACAGTATCAGAGAAAATGTATAAATACATAAGTATTCCTACTGCAAGCAGCACCAACCATACTTACAACTTATCTTTCATTCCTTTTTGTGTATAGATACACAGTGCGTGTGCAGCTAAAGATATACATACATACATACGTCTGTAGCTAAGGATATCACGATGGAAAAGAAAGGAAAGATTTGACGCCGAAAAATTGAAAAAGACGCTCCGCTGCCATCTGCCGTTTAGGGTGTGGTGTTGTTTATGGAGGGAGGGGAGTGGTGATGGTGTTAGAGGGTGTGGCGGCCAGACACGGATGGCGTGGTGCCCTAGCGAGGGTGTGACGGCCAGAGAGGGAGGGCGTGGTGTTGTTGAGGGAGGCTGTTGTAGCCAGAGAGTACTTGCGATGAGATTCCGCCCAAAGGCATTGGTAGCGCGTAGCGCTTACCGCAGGGAGACAAAGAAGTACCAAGGAAATTCGTGTGAATTAGATATCTGAGTGTTGTGTAATAGAGATTACATGTTCGTGGACTGAAAGCCAGCAGTCCATGTGTGTCTGAGGCAGAAAGAGATGGTGGTTACGGTGGGCCAGAGGAATGAGACTTGATAGCCACTGACGTCCTAGCCCGCTGTGCGACCGTGACTACCCAACGGGCAGTAGGTGGTGGTGTTGGTGAGGGAGTGTGTGGTAGCCATCTGCAGGAACGAGCAGGCGATGGCCCGGAGGGTCCGAAAATGCTAGTTTTATTGTGACATTTGTCCTGGTCTTCCGAAAACGAGGCGCCGAGGTGCAGTCTTATGTGTACTGTACACACGATAGATAACATATTTGGACATATTTGGTGGTCCTTGAGTTTGCAATACCGAACACGCAGATGTGTCGCGTATAATAGACTGATTTCTTTGCCACATGAATAACTTTGGGCAGTCAGAGACCACACATGCATCCTGGCCCGTCATCCTGGCCTTACCTCGGGTCCGTACGGCACTATTGGAGGAAAAAGATTTCTAGATCATAGAGGAGCCACTGTTAATTTACACACGTGCCTGGACTCAGATTATTTGGCTGTTAAGTCGTGCACGGAACTCCCGTGCGACTAAAGGAAGGTCCGGTACCGTGAGAGACCTTTTGAAAACTTGATAGAAATGACATTTTTTTTTTTATTAGTATTTTCTTTTTTTTTTGCATTTGTATGTTTTCATATACATTGTTTTGCTCATTTCGATCCTATGGTGGAGACTGGGTTTCCGAGCCTGTAGCATTTAGGCTTATCTTTCAATATCATTTGGTATTATTCTACCATCCGAGGTAGGTCTTATCTGTATCTTCCTTAACTCATGTTTCTCGCTACCACGAGTTTCAGATACGATACGAATCCTCTTGCGTCACGGCTCGTCACATCATAAACCATGAGGAGCTTCCTCGGGCTTCCTCCAATTCACTCAACACTTTCCAGTTGAAAATCCAGGCTCGTCGCTGACGACGGCGTGTTCCGCGCTGGACTTTTCCTCGGCCACCGCAACACTTGGATTCCGGTTATTGCACTTGTGTACACGACACGCGCACTTTATATACTGCACACATCCACGCAGGCAGAGGTTCTGACGAGTCTCGTGGTTTGAAGGCACTTATAAGTAACTTGTTGGGTGTCCGAGCGGATTCCTGTTTGGCTTGGGGTGTGTGTGTGTGTGTGGATGAGGGTGTGAACATCTTCCCTGATCCCAGACTGGAGGACGGACGAGTTTTTTTTTTTTAAAAGGAGTGAAAAAGTTGGGAGGTGGGGTTTACTGGGAGGGTCCTCGGGAAGGTTGTGGGGGAGAAAAAGAGAAGGTCAGTTTAGAAGTCGGGAGGAGGTGCTGTACAGTTGGGAATTTAGTCGGATTATTGGCAAGAGCCGTGGGTTGTTGGTTGGTGGTGCCCATGTGTCTGTTTGTGAGGCCCATGGGTCAGTTAGTAAAGCCCATGGGTCGGTTAGTAGGACCCATGTGTCGGTTAGTGGTGCCCATGGGTTGGTTAGAAGGAACCTTGGGTCTGTTAGTGGTGCCCATGGGTTAGTTAGTGTGAAACATGGGTTGGTTAGTGGGGCCCATGGGTTGGTTAGTGTGAACCATGGGTTGGTTAGTGGGGCCCATGGATTGGTTTTTAGGACCCATGGGTCAATTAGTGGTGCCCATGGGTTGGTTAGTGTGGCCCGTGGGTTGGTTAGTAGGGACCCATGGGTCGGTTAGTGGGGCCCATGGGTCGGTTCGTGGGACCCATGGGTCAGTTGGTGGTGCCGATGGGTCGGCTAGTGGTGCCCATGGGTAGGTTAATGGGGCCCATGGGTAGGTTAGCGGAGACTATGGGTTGGTTAGAGAGGCCCATGGGTCGGTTAGTGAGGCCCATGGGTCGGTTAGTGGTGCTCATGGGTCGGTTAGTGGGATCCATGGGTCGGTTAGTGGGGCCCATGTGTTGGTTAGTAGGACCCATGGGTCGGTTAGTGGGGCCCATGTGTTGGTTAGTAGGACCCATGGGTCGGTTAGTGAGGCCCATGGGTTTGTCATTGGGGCCCATGGGTTGGTTAGTATTGCCCATGGGTTAGTTAGTGGGACCTATGGGTCGGTTAGTGAGGGCCATGGGTCGGCTTAGAATACAGTAGTACACACATATCACAGTCATTAAATTAATATCTTTCTTCACCAAATATATATGAAGAACTAGACATCCACTGTATGGAAGCAAGGTAAAGTTAGATTCGCGTGCGCGAAGTCAGCGTCGCGTGCGTTTTTCTTTTCTTCCATGCGCGTTCGCTATTTCCCGCGTGAGCGAGGTAGCGTCAGGAGCAGGTGACTGAGCCTGAAAGGTAGAATCCTCGCTTGGCCTCTTCCTCTGTTCCTTCTTTTGGACAGGAACTTAGGTTTTGTCTTGCTCCGGTGCCTGAGATCAGTGGATGTCGAGGCATTTCAAGCACAAACCGAAGAGGAACATAGTTTTTCTCATGAAATATCACAAAAAAAAAGAAAAAGATTTGTGAAAATAGACTCTCAAATTCACAGAACAGTTCCACACGGAGAGAGTGTGTCGGTAATATTTCATCACACACACACACAGATGCGGTACTAGTCTTCCACTGTGGTAGTCCCAGGCGTTTGCCATATCCTTTTAGCCTTTTTGGCAGATGTCGAGTGCTAAGTCCAGAGCACAGGCTCAGTTTGGGCTGTGTCTGCTCTTACCCCTCACGTTATCAGAGGGGGATGAGTGAGGAGGAACTATTCACGACTCAGATTGGTTCCCTGCTTGGAGAACTCAGCCACGCACTGACAGTTTCAAAACGACACACTTCGTGAGAGTTCAGAAAAAGTGAAAAAAAAGAAAAAAAAAACTGCCTCGATATGCTTAATTGACTTGAGAGACGCCAGTAGCAGAAAGAACATCGATTATAACGTGAATTTGCAGACGACTAGGTAGATGATTACAGCGTGTCTTAATCTGATTATGGGCGAGGAGGGAGGGGAGGGGGGGGGGGAGCGAACGAACGAAGGTTGGGATTTCTTACCAGGACTCTCATCACTGCGGTAAAGGAGAAGACCCTGATGAAGACGACCAGTGATGCTCCCGCAGATGAGACCCCGGCTTATATACCGGCGCATCCTCACCCTCCCGTTCCGCACCCCCCCCCCCTCCTTCCCTCTCTCTCTCTCTCTCCCCCTCTCTCCCCATCCCCCCTCCCTCCCTCCACCCCTCCCCATATTCAAGTTTCTTAGGTGCCCCTCAACCCCCTTGGCTCTCTCGAGCTCCCGCTGCACTAAAGACTTACGCAACGCTGGACTCGCTCAGCATGACGGATGTGTAACTGGGGACAGTCGTCGTAGCCCCGTGGAGCAGGTCCACGGGGCCTCCCAAACCACCGCTTGACAACACCACCAATCTCTCGATCAGCAGCTGGAAGCCACCACGTAGGTCCATTCCTCTTGCTTGGAGGCAATACCGCCAGGAGAAGTTTTCCCCTCCCGGAGGAAGACAAAGGCAGGGGAAGGGCGTGGCCCGCCTCAGCCGAGCAGCACTTGGCATTTGCCCGAACAAAGGATCAGGGAACCTAGGATGCGACCATCGAATAGTTTTACAGTTTTCTGTCGCAGTCGAGGTTGGGAACTCGAAAAGAAAATGGAGAAAGAGAAAGTCGAAAGATCGCTCGTCAGGTGGAAAAAAGTTACTGAGCTACTGCTTGTAAGGAGACAAAAAAAAAAATTGGGCCAAAGGTAGTAAGAGAGTCCGACATCGGCTGCAAATAAAATCCACACCGTATAATTTGTTTGCCTCCCGTGGGGGCCATCCTGCATGCCCAACCGGGTGAATCTCTCATGCAACCCCGTCCACAGGACCTTATGTATGTCCGTATATCCCTCCAGTCCTAAGCGTGGAGTCACTATAGAAATACTGAGACTTTTTTATTTTTGTTCTGAAAACCTTTCGTGTCGCGTCCTCACATGGACCCATTGCTTTCCAGTTTATTGCATGTTAATAGCGGACTGGAAATATGAAGCGGGATTCAGAGAGCAGGTGTGTGAAAGGTTGAGCCGTCCCAGTTGCTGGGGGCGAAAAATGGGCGGGGAGAAGAGTTCCCTGGGTATGGGGGGGAAGCACCAGAACCGGGCGTATCACTGGTTGAAAGGTGGGGCCTGGCGCACCGCCTGCCTGGGGAGGTGGCAACAATAACGACTCCAGCGGGAGTAAGCACGTCTGATGAATGACCTTGCCTCCGTCAGTACTGCCGTTCTTTGGAGACGTCCCAAGGGCAACGGAGGCCCGCCGTTTCTAAGTTCCGTACCAAGAGCAAAATGAGATAATTCTTGTGCGGGAAATCTAGATCTTAAAACTAAGGGAATTACGTAAAGATGGCAGAGACTCTATTCGGTAAGAAGTAGTAGTTACCATATAATGGGTCAATAAGATTTCTTGATACTGACATTATCATCGGCGACTTCTGGTCCCAGAACTCGGAGGTGTTGCGAAATAGTGTCTGTGGTGTGTGTTGGCAAAGTGAACTAGAGCGAGCGTTGTGCTTGCAAGACCATTGCTACTGACGCACCCTTGCTCCTCCACTCGCTGCCGCCAGCACACACGCCCCTAAGAAACGGGGAGAACCTCATACTAAAGTATAACGAAGATGTAAACACTTTCCCTCAGTTATACAAATTTATGCGTAGATTTATATGGCATATAGATTACCTCAACAGTGAGGGGAATCTAAGCAGTGAGATTACTACATTCAGAACAGTCAGGAGTTTATTAGCGGTAAATCATCAAGAGGAAGGTATGTTGACATGAAAACAGTCACGAAAAGCTTTTTACATACTTTAGCTTAAAAGACATCAAGCAATATGCCCTTTCCATTATAACCGAAACCTTTCTTCATAGTGATCATCAGTTAGTGTGTACATCGTTACAAAACATCTTTCCCGATTTGATATCTCTGCACGAGAGTCGAACCCTCCCTCGCTCACAGAACAACAGGAGCAATCGTACGTATTACCGCTGAAGCCTTGTACGGTACTATGAATTTCAGCTAACCGCTTTTTACGTAAGAGTTCCCGGGGAGCCCACCTTCCTCGCCTTGAGGGAGGGGCGTTGTTGGTTTGCAGGTTGGATTTTCCTGCTTAAGGTTTCTCCTGTGGTTCGCTTTCATACGTCTTCAGGTGCTTCTCTTTTACATGAGTGGCTGTCGGACATCACTGCCGCACTGAACAGAATACTCCACTCGTTTTCATTCCTTACTGCTCTTTTCCGTTTCATATTGACCCACACTAAACAGAATCAAGCAGCGGTGGCCAATTCTAAATTTTGTTTTTGCATTTTTTGGTTCCAACTGTAATGGATGCCAGGTGCTAGCTTAATGTTGGCATCTGCCATTCGTTTAACTGGTTGGATATGTCGTGCTTGTAACTGGTCTGGTATTTATCAGTTATTCATGGTTAATTATTACCTCCATTTGTAGTGATATTTGGGGCCCGAAGAGTTGGGCAGAGATGGAAGAGACTGGACAAGTCCATGCCCCATATGTATGTATGAATGTATAAGTAATGCGCCATATGTATGTATGTGTGTGTGTGAATGTATAAGTAACAGTTCGTCATGTGATAAAAAGGGATTGAGGGTATCCTTTTTTAGTGTCCTGGTATACTGGCCTTATTCTCCCCGTAGAGAATAATTACTTGTATCAGCATATTACATGAACTCTTCGTTTGCATTGCACGCATCACGCCAACAGATCACGTCTGTTGTTTACGTGGTTCTGTTTTGATTAATTAACGGGAGGAATGGACCGTCCAGCTTTGCCGTCGCGACTTTGCAAGACTTTCCCCTCTGTCTCTCGTTTTCTGTTGTGTATATTTTGAATTGTCTCATGGCTTGAAAAAAACAAAAACAAAAACGAAATTATCGCTCTGAAAATGAATGCCTGATGAACTTTACGACAGTTCTGTCACAAAGTGACCAGTAGAATGTTCTAGTGTCACCCAGCGTCGAGCTATATATGGCTACTAACTAGATCAGGGTGTCCCGGGGTCAGGTGGACCCCCTAACACCTCCACTCAAGGCCAGTCGGGCAGGTCTTCACCATGCAGAATCAGGTAGTCCATCTTCATGGTCGCTCGGCCTGGTTTTCCAGCTAGCTGACTGACTCTTGGTAGCCGGATGGCAGGCTGACACTTAGAAGGGCCTCACCAAACTGAGTGTGATGTTCCCGGTTGCGCGACCCAGTCAGGTTCCTGACTAGGCTTGAGTTAGGCATTTTCCCAGCAGTTTAGACCCCCTAAGGAGGTTTTCAGCGTGCTGAGAAAGGTTGATTTCCAGCAGAATTAATCAGTTTCTAATCAAGCTTGATGAGACTGATCCCCAGCAAGCTCACTCAGTCAAGGGGTTTCCCCAGCACGTTAAAATGTATAACTCCAGCAAACCGATTTATGTAGGTCACTCACTAGCTACGTAATCCAGATAGGTCCCTTGCAAAACCTTAAACTTGGATGATTTTGGGTGAGAGGGATGAAATGAAATTATGGCACTGGATGACAGAAAACAGATGAAAGCTGTGATCATGGGAATTATCCTAGCTGAAATATACAATATGCTTTTGCAGACAGAGAAGACTTCGTTACCAAAACATATAAAAAGTTAAGTATATATATATATATATATATATATATATATATATATATATATATATATCCTCTTTGGAAACTTAAATGGTCAGAATAATTGTCAGAAACATATAAATCATCATTATTATCGAGTAAGTTTGTTGTGTAGCAACTGTATAGCTCAAGTAGGGAGCGGACGTTAGCTATCGCCCTCCCCACTTTAGGTACAGCACGCCCCTGGGTGTAGTGGTATAGTGCAGGACGTTCCCCTTGGACCATATTTCCCCCTCGTGCTCCTTGCAAGTGCTGCGTGATCACCCCAGCCTTCAGGAAAATGCAGGTGTCTGGACTCGTGGGACAACGCGTGAGGTTATGTCTGTTGGAAGTGATCTTATGAGCTTTGTTGTAAGTGTACAAATTGTAGGGACTGTATGGTTCAGTTTTGGATGAATTCGTGTGTGTTGCACTAATATTAATCATCACTGCTACTACTGTTGATAAGGCAGTGGTTATTTTGCCGTCAATCGGTATTCAGGTGTTCTCTTTATTTTAAGCTAGAAATGAGGTGTTGCACTCCGTTGTACGATCTTGATAAACTAGAGGAAGTGAGATGGAAGGGCTTTAGCATCCGGGAAATAAATTAAATACAACGGTTTCAGGCGCTTATGGAAGGATGGAGGGCGGGGCGAATTATAAACTCGTAAGAAAATTAAATAAAGCACAAAACAAGAATGTTATGGTAGGGACTTAATGCTTTTTGAGTTCTTTGAATTTTAGATTATATTATTGATAGTGAAATTCTCATAAAATTGAACATAACTGTTGTATGGGAGTATGTACCTTATGAACCCTGAGACTGTTTATGATATCCGATTATATAAAACAGCTCGTTGCTATATTCAAGGGAGTTTTGTTCGATGAAATAAACTGGTCTGTTTTTGGAGGCAGAGGAAATTTTATTTGTATAAAGAAGACATCATTGTTTTAGTAAGTTAGTGAAACTGATTCTTGTGTTTCATTGGTAACGAGTTGAAATCATCGAAACAGTTAACTATAAATAGAGTGAATAAAAGAGTTAGATTAATTGGAAGTATATGTATATATACATATATCATCATCATTGTTAGGTAAGTTTATTCAGTACTGCACAGCGCAAGGGAGGGGACAATCGCTTCCCTTCCCCTTCCCTTAGATACATCCATGAACGGATTTCGTACAAACATGACAGACAAACCTAACCTAACTTATCCTAGCTTACCCTTACCCTAACCTAATTTAGCCTTTTCGTGACCTAATCTAAGCTAGCTTATACATAGTCTACCCTAAGTGTAGCCTAAGATTATTAGCCATAGCGTAACATATCTAGCGTAGGTTAACCTAGCCAATTTAGCATTAAGTGAATGGACGTAACAAGAGGCGCGCAACGCCATCTTGTCGCCCGTAACTCCATCGTCAATCTTCGCCAAGTGTGGTCATGGGAGAGCCAGCACCCACAGGTGCTGGTCGACCGTGGGAACACCTACATATTGCCACCGGACAGTGACGTCAACGAGCGTCTCGTATTGACTGCTCACGGCGCTTAACGGCTTGGTATCAGCTGGCTTACCGGAGCCGTGATGCGGCACGAAAACCGTCGTTGTAATTTTGTTCCCCTTCGCATCCGTTTGCTTTTCTCTCTAAAGCGAGGTACCGTGAAATAATATTAAATGATAATAATGGTAATTATAATGATAATTATAATAAAGTGATAATCATAATCGTAGTAATTATTATCATAATTATTATGATAAAGTGATAATAAACAGTTTGATGTTCTGAACTTACTAGAATTAAGTACCCTGTACATATCCGTTGCCACCGGTTCTGCCTTGTCTTTTAACTATACGTAATTATGGTGGTAGTGTTGTTCTAACCTTGTCCCTGCTTGGTAAAAGCCCTTGTCTTCAAGACTGTAGCGTCGCTAGATATGAAGTTCTTAGGAATATTCGGAAGTTCTAGAGATGTGAGAAGCTGGAATGAAGGACTCGTAAACATATCCAACTGATGCGCCGTGGTATGGATGGCGATTTCCTCATAAAACTCCATCTTATATATAGTTATTTAAATTGATAATTGGGTATATATGAGATAGTTTAGAGTTATACCCCGTTCCAAGTGCTGCCACCAATATTCTGATAATTTATGAATGCGGCCGACGGGCTATACATTCAGGGAAGCAGTGGAAACGTGTATGATCTTAGAATTGTCTCGAACACCTGAAGGGAGTTTCAATTTTCGTTTGTTGGTGGTTCCAAAATGACGTTTGTCTGTTGCAGTCGATGGGCCGAAGCGGTTACATATTTCCTTAGTTCAGTGTCCGACAGCATTTGTCAGGTAAACACATACTTTGATGAAAGACCAAACTTGGTCTAACCTAACACGCGTTGTTAGGATAGCACAGGACAAATTCGTACAAATTTAGTCAAGAGTGCTTGGGCGTGGTTAGGCATTAGTGAAATAGTACTGCTGAAAAGAAAAGTAAATAATCTTAGACCTTAACCTAGTTTAGATCAGGGAGGGTAACTTTTGTTATATATCATTATCGTTATTTTCTACGCCCACCAAAGTTTTCGGGCTACGTGAGGTAGATCACCGAATCTGTTGTATTACGTACTAAACATTTTCTTATTTTTTTTTTTTTGTTTTTAACCGACTGTGGTTGCTTAAAAGTTTAGAAGCAGTTGCAATAAAATAGTACATATCAGAGTAACAGAAAACAGGTAAAACCTGTCCCCGAGAACAGAAAAAATGGAACTGAATACTGAGATCGTTGTATGTCGTACTTTTCTGATGCAGAATTGCTCCTCATATCAACACCGGAGAGTTTTTTTTTGGTAAGTTGGGGCTCCTCTTCTCATGACCCCATTACCTGACCCTGAATGGTAATTCTGGCATGGTTGTCATAACCAGATCATGTTGACCTTTAGGCAGCCCGAGAGCAGCAGTGACTTATGTCCTACACATCGAATATTGGACGAGGTGTGTTTATGTATGTATACATCATCAGGTGAAAGTCGCCAAGCAGGAACCCGTCCATACTTAGTAAATTCATACATACATACATGCATACATAGTACAAACATACACAGTACAGTATTTCATGTCGATGTAAAGGACATTGGTGTTCGATGCTCTCCAGGATTTTACCCTAGCATGGACCCTTGTGTACACACTTCCCTTCCTCCCTTTTACCATGAAATCAAACGGCAGTGGACCATTTGGTCCCGACGAGGCTGTTTGTGACAGTGTAAGAGAACAGAAACCCATGGATTACTGCTCTAAGAGAAGAAAGACTTGCCTATTTTTCAAAGAGGAAGATCTGTAAACTTAGCATATAGCTGAGGAGGTGCAGATAATGCCAGTCGTGGATTTAAAGCGAAATTCTGTCAAATATTGGCCAGTCGACTTCTCCGGAAACAGGCCACAGAGACAGTGAGAGTTGTATGAGTTACCCTGAGCATCAGAAGAAGGTAGGAGAATTGTTGGTCTCTAATAATTTCAAAAGTCTGTATCAAATTAAGTCTAAACCTCATCTCTTCTAGGTCGAATAATTTTAGTAGGTCTTCTGGGCAGCGGTCATGGAATTGATTTCTCGCTCGGTAGCCCATACCATTGCAAGAAGGGATTGAGGTTGACTTGAACTGCAAAGACACCACTATTTGCTTCTTCATCGTTGTTAGGCAAAGTGTACCCAATCATTGTATATTTAGCAAAGGGAAAAAAGGAGAAATATGTGGTCCTCAATATGTGTCCTCAAATTTCAGAGATGCAAAGGAATTCAAAGGAATATAAAGGAATGCAAAACAGCAACAAACCCTTGGGTTCTTTCGAGGCTGTTTGTGATGGTGGAAAATGTTAGAAACTCACAGATTAGTGTCGTGAATTTTTTTTTTTTTTATGTTGAGGTCTCCAGTCACGGACTAAAGTTAGAAATGCATACAAAGAATTGAAAGAGATTAACTTGCAGATCGTCAATGTGGGTAAGGAGGAGCAAATGATGTAAGTTGTGGACTTACGACGAAACATCTACCAAGTCTTTTCTTAAAAGCATCCACAGTTTTGCTTCCAACTACTTGAATTGGTAATTCGTTCCATTTGCTAAGAATCTAGTTCAAGAAAAGGTACTTCGCCTTTTTTAGAGGTAAATCGCCCGCCAACGAGCTTGCATCCGTTATTACCTAGAATGGAATCAGACGAATCACGTCTTAAGTAGCTTGATACTTTAAGATTATCAAAGCCTCTGATGATTTTGAATACCTGGGTTAGATCACCTCCAAATCTTCCCTTTTCTAAGCTAGATAGCCTCGTATCGCTTAATTTCCTCTCCTAGGATCTGCCCTTCAGCCTGGAAATCATCTTAGTATGTTGTCGCTGCCTCTCTACGTTCTGTCTATGTCTTTTTCTATGTAGGTTGACCTAAACTTAACACAATAGTCAAAATAGGGACGATCTCCCTAGACTTAAATTCAAAGGCCCCACCCATGAATCCAAGAATTTGTTTAGCTCTTTTCACTGCTGTGCAAGGCTTACTTGGTTTTAGGTTACCGGAGATTAATACGCCCAAGTCTTATTCCTCTTTACCCTCTACTGTTCAACAGAATTCATACCGTAGCTTGCCTTTTCGATTTGCTACCAGTATGTAAAACTTTGCAGTTATCGATATTAAAATTCATTTGCCAATTATAAGCCTAGTCCATTAGTTTGTCTGTGTCAGTTTGAAGCTGTAGATATTCAAGTTCATTTGTAGATTTAATTCCCAGCTATGTATCATCAGCAGATTTTAATATCACTCAACGCAGCTCATCATCAGCATCACTAATGTACAAGAGAAAGAGAACGGGCCCCAAGACTGATCCTTGTAGCACTCCACTTGTTACGTCTAACCATTCTGAGGCTTGACAATTAATCACAACCCTTTGTTTACGACCACTCAGCCAGTTCCATATCCACTGAAGTACAACCCTTCAACAGGGTCACTTAAATGTTATTAGAAACCTTTGTAGCGGAACCTTATCGATGGCTTCATGAGAATCTAGAATTAATGACATAAACCGCTTTACATTCGTCATAGATTCCGATTGGCATCATTAGTGATATCAGGCAGATTTGTCAGAGGAGAGCGATTCGTCAAATACCATGACGAGAATCGTTTACTAAGTGGTGGTTCTCTAAATGGTTTACCGCTCTGTCTCGAATGACAGTTTTCATAAATTTTCCAACCACAGACGTTAAGCTAATTGAACGATAGTTTCATGGCAGTGACAAGCTGCCTTTTTTTAATACAGTTGTTACATTGGCGAACTTCCATTCATCTGGAACTTTTGCGTAGCAAGTGACTCATTGAAAAGGACAGTCTAGGGCTTCGTAAATGCTTTCCCTCATCTTTTCTTTTTCCCCTGTCATAATTCTCTCTATACTTCAGTTAAGGCCCAGCCTTGATGTGGAGTCTTTTTCCCGTGACCTGGAGCCTCCAGCATAAAAGAAAGAATCTCTTTTTCTCCGCTTTCATTGTTCCCGGATAAGGCTTATCAGGGCCTGCCGTTATATTTTCATTATGTTTATGGCGATAGTATGCCTTCAGCTTTTGTGTCCGTTTTATTGAAAAGTTTTCCGCTCTCTTATCAGTGAAGCTGGTTTCGGGACAAAGGCTGTGTCTTAGATCGTAAATACAGATGCAAAAGAGGCATTTAAGATGCCTGCCATGGCTTCGTTGTCTTGAACCACATCACCGTTTCTGTAATGAGTGGACATATTGACTGGGTAATGACTTCCTTGCTTCTAACATAGCTGCAAAACTCCTAGAACTCCTAAGGGTTTCATTTGCTGTTTTTAGCAATGTGCGCTTCATATTGACGTTAAGTTTGCCTATAACTCTTGCTTTCTGTACGAAAATATACATAACTTATTCTATGATGGATCTTGGTGTCTTTGAGTTTCCAGTAGTTTCTCCTCTGAATCAACGGACAAGATGGCGAAGTCTTATTGAGCTCCTCTAATATTTTCTTGTGACACACACACACACACACACACACACACACATGAGGGTGGTTCACTCCCTGACACCCAAGCATATGCAGTGTTGGCTTAAAACAACAGAAAACTCAAGTGTCAGTAACAACTTAGGATGGAATTAGAGAGGTGTGCAGTCATGAAGTAGAAAAATGACCCTAAACAGATATAAGGGATTACGAATTATTAGGTTTTAACAGAAAAATCAGTACGGCCATATTGCTGACAGTAAGGCCAGGAAAAAAAAAAATTCGTATCTAAATATAATTTTGTTATAGCAGAAAAAAGTATCATTTTCTGTGAAAAAGCGAATGGACACCTTTTAGGCATTACTGCTGTAAATGTTTCGCCTACATGGTAAGTGTCGGAACTCGTATGAGAATTCGGAAATATGTTCAATAATCAGAAATAGATAGATTCAGGCAGAGTGCAAAACAAAATGCAAGCATAAAAGAAAAATACCTGAGATCAAAATCAGAACTGCTTGTTTGTCAGTATGCATTTGAAATATTTATTTGAAATATTTATTGTGCCTTCAATACAATAATACATATTTACAAAAGTACATACATATGGCACATACATGTAC
>JAYMFT010076638.1:0-14421 GCA_038088735.1 Panulirus argus
AGTTAGATATGAAAAAGGGACTAGTGAGAACATTATTAGACAACTGTGTCTCAGACAGAAGTAAGATATTAGGAGAGGTACTAGACAGATGGTGTTCAACTGAGATGGTGGTGGTGGTGAACTTGACACTGACCGTCTGTGATACTGTTTAGCATTCATTTCCCACTAAAGCATGGAGTGTTACAATGTGAGTGTGACGTTTCTGAATTCATGTATAGTGTATTTAGCGCAGTTGACGATATATGGCATCATGGTTCTGTGATATTATTATACCATGTGGTTGCTTGGCGGCTTTAGACGGATAAATGTGGTCTGGGAACATGTGCTCGGCTATGTTGTGATATCATTGTATTTCTCACATTGGTGTTTGGTGGTCTATAGAATTTGGGTTTGACCAATGTTTTTGTAGTGGGGTTTACTGAGCTGGATTGCCTACTGATATATAATAGACTTCACAGGTTGAATTGAATTATTACAGCAACCTCAATGGATTAGTGTGAAACAATGAGCTAGCCTAATTTTGAATATATTAAGGCTGTTACTTTGAACAGCACTTTTCTGGGAGCTTATTCCACGCATCAGTAATGTCGATGGTAAAAAAACATTTCGTACAGTCCAGGTTAGCTAGATGACTTGTAAATAGTAATCCATTTTCTCTCGTCGGTAATGTTGGTGCTACTGTAAGGAAATTTTCCTTATCGACGTCGTTGAATCCCTTAAATATTTTGAAACATTCTATTGATTTTCCCCGGAGGTGCCTCTCGCCTAGGGAGAACAAGTTCAATTCTCGCAGTCTGTCCTTGTATGGTTTGTTACGCAAGGAAGGAATCAGTTTAGTTGCTCTTCGCTGCACTGCTTCCAGTCTCAAGAATATCCTTGCTTAAGTGGTAAGGGGGCCCAAAACTGCACTGCATATTCGAGGTGTGGTCTAAGTAGTCTTAGGTATAGAGGTCATATCACATCCTTGCTTTTGTATGTAGAGTTTCTGTTAATAGATCCTAACATCCTATTTGCTTTCTCGGCAGCTTCATTGCTAATGCTGGGAGAATTTGTAGTTATTGGAGGCAGTGACCCCTAGATCCCTCACGCTAAGCGTTTCTTTTATCTAGCGGTCCATCAGTTCATATATCAATTGTTTTGTTTCGGTTTCCTACCCCTGTAACAGCTGACATTTATTGACGTTGAATGGCATTAGCCATTTACAAGAGCATTCAGCGATTCTATCTACATCCGCTTGCAATCTTGGCCTACCTTCTTGAGTTATTATGGCACTGCCGATCTTTGTGTCATCTATAAATTTGGAAACTAGCTCCACGTCGTTGATATGAATGGTGAAAAGTATGCGCTCTAGTACAGATTCCTGAGGGGGACCAAGGTAATGACTCCACATTCATTACGCCTCTCTGCTTCCTATTACGTAACCAGGTCTCTTTCCAATTTCCTGTGCAACCAGTAATCCCCGAGGCCCGGACTCTGTGCATCAATTTAACGTGGGGGGACTTCATCGAATGCTTTCTGAAAGTCTAGAAATACTGTATTTATTGCTTTTCTCTTGTCGTGAGTATTGAATAATCTATGATGATATTCAAGAAGGTTTGTAAGGCATTATCTGCGCCTTCTGAAACCATGCTGTGTTGTTTCAGGTAGGCTACGATCTTATATCTAATAATCGACTCTAGAAGTTTATATATAATTAATGTCAGGCTATTAGGACGGTAATTACCAGACATTTCGCTGTTTCCCTTTTTGTATATAAGAGTGAGGTCTGCCAGTCTCCAGTCCTGTGGGACTCTTCCATCCTGGAGCGATTTACTGAAAATATGGGTTAACGGTCCGGCAATTTCGTGTTAAACGTTTTTTAATCACTCGTGACTATAAACGATTAGGACCTGGGCTTTTAATACTCTTCAACTTATCTATCTGTGTTAGTAATTCTCTAACTGTGACAGTAAATTCCTGCATCATGTGAGTCCCATTTATCACTGTCTCAAAATTCGTGTCGTTGCTTTCCAGCGTAAAAACAGAACCAAAAACCTTGTTCAGGGTTGTCGCTATGCTTCTGTCCTTCGAAATGGGTTCCCCATCCTCGTTTACTAAGAGTCCTATTCCACTCCTTATAAGTTTCTTATTATTGATATATCTATAAAATCTTTCAGGATCTCTTTTACTAGTATCTTGTAATACATACTTCATATTCCTTGTATTCTCTCTTGGCTTCTTTGATGAGGACTTTCACTAGTCTTCTGATTGTGTTATAGTAGGTTGCAATATTTGGGTCACCGTCTGATTTCTTAAGCTTACAGAGATCATTTCTACGCCATATAACGCTTGCAATACCTTGGGAGTACCATTCAAGCTTGTCGTTAGTTTTAGTGTCTCCGTCGTGCATGAGGATTAATATGACTTGATGGAGCATAAACTGACGCTTAGAACTGGCCCATAATTCCTCTGGGCATGAACGAACAAGGATGAGACTCTTTAATGCGTCGCAAAGTCCATTAATATCCGCCCTTTTAAAGTTAGGAGTAATAGTGCTGGTTTTAGGAGGAGGCGGTTTTGATATTTATGTCGAATGGTCACAAGTGCCTAGATGTTTTCCAACATGGGTATTAGCTATCAGGAACTCCTGGGATGCAAGACTTAAAGCAAGTATATTAGCTTCCCTCGTCTTCTCAGTGACAGTTTGGTAGAGAAAATTGTCTTTCGACAAAGTTGATAAGTCTAGCAGATTCACTTTCTACACCTTGATATAGTGTGCCAGTTGATTTCTAGAAAATTAGAATCCTCAAGAATGATCGAGTCTTTATCCTGTATTGCTCGTTGTAAACTCTCTTACATGACAGTGTCCATATTTGCTGGCTGACTAGTGCGTCTATGGACGACGTATCTGCAAAGTTTGGAAGATTCTGTTCTCATATGAATACACAAGCGTTCAACAGCAGCAGATGCCATACTACATTATTCATGTAACCTGCACATACTTTCTTCACTTTATTTATTCATGAACTATGAACTTCCAAGCTCGCCTTCCCCTTGTATTGCTGGTAATTCATAACAGTCATTGAGTACCGCCCCATGACCACACCTTGCAGTCTCTCGCTCGAAGCTTCGAGAAAACCAGGGTAGCCCCGCCACAGCCCTGAGGGAGCTCAGTCCTGCTCCGCCCATCATCCGGGGCTGAGGCACCGCCCTAACTTCTGGGCTCACGCCCCTTACACTGCCATTTTCATGTTAATAGATCAATCAACCTTCCGATTCCACGACTAGAATTGCTCATATCAGTGGAGCTTCTGTGAATGGGTCAAGGTGACCAGCAGAGTGCCATGGGGTTTTCTTCTGGAACCTTTACTCTTCTTGATCGGTGTATCGACTTGCCCGAAGGTATGTACTCGTGCCTGGATGTCTCTGCAGATGCAAGTCATGAAGGAAGCGAAAAATGAGGAGGGTTGCATCAGATTACAATGAGACCTAAACAGAACTTCAAAGTTGGTCTGAAATTCGTTGCTGAAATTCAACCCAAGCAAATGCGAAGAACTTAGGATGGGACGGAGTGACAGAAGGCCTTGATATGATTATCATTTAGCAAGTAATAAGTCTCGGGATTTTGTGTGTGAGAAGAAATCGGTATTTGATGTCATTCCTTACAAGAGTCCTATATTAGGGAAACAGTAAATGAGACACTCTCATCTGGCAAATGTCAGGTTATCTTTCAAGTGAATGGATAAGGAAATAGCTAGCAAGTTGTTCATATCCTACATAAGGCCGAAACTAGAATATGCTTCTCGAGTTTGATCACTGCACCTAAAGAGATACAGAAGAGCTAATAGAGAAGGTGCTGAGGAGGGCAACAAAGATGATGCCAGAATTATGAGAGATGGGGTACAGGGAGAGGCTAGAGGCTGTATAGCTGCCCACCTCGGAAGAGAAAAGAGTGACTTGATCACAACCTTTAGTTTCTATAACTGATCGATGACGTGGACAGTCAACAGTTGGTCGAGAGACGTAGGAATAAAGCAAACACAGGAAATAGTATGCGCGACTTGTTAAAAGATGTGTAAAGAAGTACTTTTATAGTATAAAAGGGGGAAAGAAGATGACTGAGGACGTGGTTAACCAAACAGAGTACTTAAGTTTAAGAAGTTCTGTAATAAACGGGAATGTTCAAGAATACAGAACTCCTTTCCCGTACTAATGGGTAATTACACGAGCACACACACATACACATTGGTCTACAGTCTAGACACTCACATCATATTCGATAACATTAAGGACCACATTCAACCACGGACCAAACACGTACAGACAAACATTCACAGCCACATTGCCTTACAGCCACAATCACTAGTATTATCCACATTGAGCAGCAGTTCAAACATCCACAGCCACACTTCCCTACTACTAAGAGAACTAAACAATAGTTCCCCACACTCCAGACACCTTGGGCCACACTTACCTCCAAATAGTTTCACCAACAACCACACTGGCACAGTCCTGACACCCAACACCTACTACATCCGCCCATAGTCAAACATCTAAATCCTTAATCACGTAGTCTTCCGCAACCACACCCTCACACAGCCACGCCCAACCTACCCACCCACAGCTCTCTGGCCCACGGTGCAGACGTTTACCCACAGCTTCGCTGACCCACAAACTAGACATCTGTAGCCAGATCGGGTCACAGTCTAAACGCCGATCCACGCTCTCACTCGATGCCTCACTTGTCCATAGTCTAGACAAACACCATCACGTCCTCTCGCAGCCACATTCATCGACAGCCACATTTACGCTCGCCCATGAACCACATTAGTTTGCACTCCAGTCGCTCACAGCCTCTGAGGTCTACAGACCAGTCATCTATAGCCACAATGACCGCTACTCCAGTTATCTACAGTCACAGTCAACCTCATACCAGCTATCCAAAAGCCACCCCATTTGAGGTAACCAAATTCAAGGTCATTTTCATCCACGCTTGCTCACCACCGTCTCCTTCCATTCATTCTCAACCATAGTTATTCTCACCATCAATCGCACGCTCACCTACGTACATTCATACTTACTAAGAGCCAAGCTTGTCCCCACTAACACTAAACCAGAGGCCACACTCGCCCTGTCTCTCACCTACAGTGACAATCACCTGCAGCCCCACTTGCACACAATGACGCTCTTCATTGGCCTTACGTACACAACCCCACGTTCGCCGAGGGACACACTCGTCTCTACCATGCCTGTCCGCTTAACACTCACCAACAGTCAAACTCATCCAAGTGCTACCACCATACCCCCACATTCACATTTCATCACAATGATAATGACCTTCAGTCAGAGTTGCTCAATAGACTCTTTGGCCTCACAACATTTCCCAATGCCATTGCGTTAGGTAACGTAAGGTAGGCCGCACGAGGCCACAACCACAGCCTCGTAAGTCATGGGTTCCCCCAGAAAAACCACGACGACAGCAAAGTGGGTGAGGCCTGGAGCGGACTTCGGCTGGTGGCGGCCTGTCAGCACCACCTGGCGGCAACCTTATACGTATATGTCTAGGAATCTCTATAACTTATAGCGTTTCAGGAAAGGATCATCATATATGCTTACTGCAACATAGTCTTGCCAAAGTGAGGCCTACGTTACGTACAGAATCTCATTTCTTATAATAAGATTCAGTAATTCTGGGACGCGTCTCACATGACAGCAATTCCGCTTCAGTCGAAGACATGAAGAGAAAAAAATTCGATCAACATCAGCTGCCGCGCAGCCCTTAGAGGAATGTTTACGAAGACACGAGAGCGTGTCGCCTTGTGTCTCCAACCCAAGTAAGAAGTCACGGGAAAGAGAGAAAGATGCTGCAGAATCGCCCATTAGCGTTGACCCAGCTACTCCGGTTGACTTTCTCTTTTGAGAGGAATCACAGGGACTGATCAGGGCCGAGCGCCGACAGAAGGCAATCAGGAGTCTTACGAGGGGAAGGATAAGAGGTCAATTCCTGCTCATTAACAGAGTCTGCAGAGCCGGCGGATGTGTGTGTGCGTCTATGGACGGTCGCTCCCCCTCGTCTCCGCCAGGCTGTTGGGGCTACTGCTGTTGATGGTGCTCACAGTCAAGGTGGCCGGGATCAATACTGAAGAGGGGGGCCCGCCCGCCCATCGCGCCGGCGTGCCAGTTTGAAATCCAGTGGCGGCCGGAGAAGCATCAGGAAGTGGTGGCGGCAGCCGCCACATGGCCATAACGGCGCGTACACAGCCAGGCAGGTCCCCACCCCACTCTCAGACTCCTCTCCCTGGACATACGTGGCTCATATTCTACCATTACTCACTGCAGAAGTGACGCTTCACGAAGAGGGAAGAGATGTATCGTTTGTTTCTACCTGACAATCTAGATATTAATGCATTTATCCTATTCTACTTTGGAGCGTAGGTGTTTAGGCAGATCTACATCTATCTATCTATCTATCTGTCTATCTATCTATCTATCTAAATATATATATATATATATATATATATATATATGCAGAACCTTATATGTTTCTTTTTATAACTGGTCACCGCATCCCACGTCATAGCGGTAGCGCCAGGAAACAGACGAAGAAAGGCCACATTCGCTCACACTCAGTCTCTAGCTATCATGTGTACTGCACCGATACCACAGCTCCCTATCCACATCCAGGCCACACAGACCATTCCATGGTCTACCCCAGACGCTTTACATACCCTGGTTCATTCCAATGAGAGCACGTCGACCCCAGTATACCACATCGTTCCAATTCACTCTAACCCGTGTACGCCTTTCACCCTCGTGCATGTTCAGGTCACGCTCGCTCGAAATCTTTTTCACTCCATCCTTCCATATCCAGTTTCGTCTTCCCCTTCTCCTTGATCCCTCCACTTTGGGGGCATAAATCCTCTTTGTCAACCTTTACTCACTCATTCTCTCCACATGTCCAAATCATTTCAGCACACCTTCTTACCCTTTCGTTACCTACTAGATCAAACCATTACGCAGGGGTGACCACAAAAATGCTATTGCTAAACACTGTCACGAAAAAGATCACGGCGGTAGACCTTAAAAACCCAGTTGTTCTATATCCTTCTAGCGATTATGTTATCCGCAACGTCATTAAATCTGTTTTGATTGCTAATACTAAGAACTCTGATTTGTCCCCAGGCAACTTTAAAGCCCATCCTTTCATTAACCAAATCATTATGAGAGAATTGACAAAAAAGAAAACGAAAATTTAAAGAAAAGTGGTCCTGGACACACCTAACTACTCTGGTCAACCCCCGCCACTGACCCCCCTTAATTACACTCTCTTTCACCGGTCACTGTGGATCGGGATAGTGTGTTGTACATGAAGGCAGAGGGTAGACGGTGCTTCTGGTGTGATGTCGAGATTTAGATAACTTTATTAAGATCTGGCATCTGATGAGATGGACTATCTCGACGAAACATTTCGTGCTACATGTATAGTTAAATTACATGTTAAAAAAAGTTATATGAACTCCTGCTGAAGTGCGATTTCACCTTAGATGGTGTATATTACGTTTTAAATCATTATTTATACAATACTGGAGATGGAGGGACGGAGTGAATAAGATTTTGAGTGATCAGGGCCTGAGCATGTAGGAGCGTGAAAGGCTTGCACGGGATAGAATGAACTGGATCAATGTGGTATACAGGAGTCGATGTGCTGTCAGTGGACTGAACCAGGGCATGTGAAGCGTCTGGGGTAAACCCTGTAAAGGTGTGTGGGGCCTGGATGTAGGCAGGGCGCTGTGATTTCGGTGCAATACACATGACAGCTAGAGCAGATGTGGCCTCTCTTCGTCTGTTACTAGCGCTACCTCGCTGATATGGAAAACGGCGATCAAGTATGAATATATATCACTGTAATAATAAAAATAATGTCTGAACTTGATAATCTTTCCTATCATGGCAGTGAATCCAAAGAATCGCATTACTCAAAAATATTCTGTAAATGGTAATCATTTATTTCCTTTTAACGCAATCCTTAACTTGAGTATCCTGTCTTATCATGACAATGTACTCCATATTTTCCACTGAACAACAGAAGATAATATCAGCATATCCAGCTGCTACTCAGATGCCTCCTCCCTCATAGAAAATAAGTAACATAAGATCTGACATAACGTTAGCTCTAGCTAGCCTAATGATTAATAAAAAAGAAATACAAGTCTGGTTTATGACATGAGCTTGGCACCAGGACCTAAATGATCTCCATATGTACGCACTCATACTATGCTTTAACCCAAACTATATCTATAGTCAAATGATTGTTTTCTATTAGCATATGTTAAAGCAAACTAGACGTGTGTATGAAAAATGGCGAGAATTTGTTAGATTGTTATCAATCGTACCTTCGCCAATAACTATGACCTGGCTCATTTAAAAAGGCAACTTTTTCACTTTCTCAAAAATTTGTAAATACTTTCCCTGTCTGTTTTTCCCCCTTTCTCAGTTCTCTCTATATTTCAATTAGGACCTGGCTTTGATGCGGACTTTTGTCCGTGACTGGAGCCTTCAACATAAAAAAAAAAAGAATCCAACAAATCGTATGGTAGCACTACGCCATTTTTGGTACAATCAGAAATTCCAGTTCTTCAACATTTTTCAGGTTAATTATGTTTTATGATGTATTCTTCCAGCTCTTCCTATATCAGACCTTTAGTTCTTAAACTCTCGAAGCAACTCGTGTTTCATTTAGATTATCTAACTCTCTTTCTTGTGCAAGAATTCGTCAAAAGGAATTAGGTTACTGGCATCCCTCGCCTCTAGAAAAGAATAAACTCTCACCTTTTGTTGTGTTAAACGTCCGGTACAGCTTTACCCTGCTTTAGAAGGATCTTTGTCTTATTCTCTCTGGAATCTATAACACTGGCATATTCTCTCAACTATTGTTTAGTTCCTAATTATCCCTGAACCACTTTTTTTTTTTTCCAACACGATCTGGGGAATTTCATTTGGGGAAATGTGAAATGCTCGAAAGCAATGACTTCATTCTTCAAGCAGTATTCTGTTCTCTCTAGAGTTTACAATTCTTATGCAACTTTCTCCTAAGTATTAATTAGTTCATAGCTCTTCCTTAACCTTGATCCAGCGTAATCAAGCGAGTTTCATTCACTGATGTTATACACGGATCCTAATGATATCGTTTTTGCAAAAAGAAGTGGTCCCATCTCCACAAACCGAAATTCTTTAAAGAGTACATGGAATTCAGTCTGTTAAACCATCTAAGATTATAATGAACCGAAAAGTATAACTGAACGTTCAGTTATGATTTTCAATGTATGTATGGATCATAGTGAGATGTCTGAGGACTGGCGGAATGCCTGTATTGTGCCAGTGTATAAAGGCAAAGGGGACAGAAGATAAATGTTCAGATAACAAAGAAGTAAGTTTGTCCAGTGTACCTTGCAAATTGTATGGGAGAGTGGTGGTGTAGGTGGTGGTGGCATGCACAAAGCATTACACTGTGGATGAGCAGTGTGGTGTAAGGAGATGTAAAGGTTGTGTGGATCAAGCGTTTGCTTTGAAAAGCGCGTGTGAGAAATACTTAAGGAAAGAAAAGGATGTATTTGTCGTTCTTACGGACCTGGAGAAAGCCTATGCTAGAGTTGAGAGAAATGCTTTGTGAAGGGTGTTATGAATACATGGCTCGAGAACAGTAAGCAATAAGAAGCAGCATTGAGTTTTTAACAAGAGAGTAAGGCGTGTGTGTGAGTAGATAGAGAGGAGGGGTGAGCGGTTCTGGGTGAAGGTTGGTCTTCGGCAAGGATTTCATTTCTTTTTATGTGGAAGGCTTCAGTCACGGACAAAAGTCCACATTAAAGCCGGGCCTCTGTTGAAATATAGAGAGAATTATGAGATGGATAAGGGAAAGACTAGGGAAGGGATTTACGAATTTTTGAGACAGTGAAGACCTGTCTTTTGAAATGAGCCAGGTCATAGTTATTGGGAAAGACAAGAGAAGGTAGAGAGTTCCAAAGCTTCGACGTGTGGGGAAAGAAGCAGTTATCAAAACGGCACACCCTTGAGTTGCCAATGGCCACACAATAATCATGTGGTGCAGCAGCTTGCCAAGTATTGCGTGGTCTGGCTAGTGGTGGAGGCACACAAGCAGCCAGCTTTCGGGAGCGAAAACCAAAGTCATACCCATGGAAGAGGGAAAGTGAACCAATATTGCGGCGTAAGGCAAGGGGGTCAAGTTTGCAAGTTTGCCTGGGACAGATTATATGTCAGACCGCTTTCGATACAACTCTGTCATGTAAGGATACAGAGCTAGAACCACCCCAGATGTGAGAGCAGTACTCCATACAAGGACGAATCAATCCCGTGTATAAACGGAGCAACTGTTCGGAAGAGAAAAAGTTAAGACATCTAAACAGGACATCCAGTTTCTTGGGGGTAGATTTAGCTATTCCCATAATGTGGGGTTTCCAAGAAAGAGTGGATGTTACAGTAATATCAGATATGTTCATTGAGTCAAGAGGTGGAATTACAGAACTGTCAAAGGAGAGACGAGAGTTGTGAGGAGTTTTCGATATAGAGATGGGTAGAAAGTGGGTCTTGGAGGCATTAAACTGAGATATCCTGTCCAAGTTTGATTTTATTGAAGAAGCTGTCACAGGACGAGATGCAGATCGAGTGAGAGAAGAGGGAGCAAAATTGAAGGATGTGGATAAAAGCAGTGTTGAGTCGTCACCGCACGAATGCATTGGATCGTCTGTGCAGGAGAGGAAATCTTTAAGAAAAGGAGAAAGGGTATAAGAGACAGGACAGAACCTTGAAGGATACCGCTGTTGATGGAGAAAAGGGGAGGCTGATCCATCATCAACCACAGAGATAGATCGGCCGGAAGGAGCAAATTGAGGGAGGGAAGCCAAAAGAGGGGAGCTTAGAGATGAGACCCTGATGCTACACCCTGTCAAAAGCCTTAGATATGTCAAGGCAACTACACATGACTCCCCAAAATCTTTTAGGGATGATGATCAAACATTAGTGAGATAGGAAAGAATATCACCAGTGGATCTTGCCTTACGGAAGCCATACTGGTGATCACAGATAAGACTATGATTTTCGAGGTGTTTAAGGATCTGGGAGTTGAGAAGTTTTTCAAAGACTTTTGAAATGGTAAATGTCAAAGCAACAGGACGGTAGTTAGAGGAGTCAGAAAGGTCACCTTTCTTGGGGATAGGATGTATCAAAGCAAGTTTCCAAGAAGGAAAACTTTTGCTTTTAAACAGAAACGGAATAGGCGAGCAAGCACAGGTGCAAGTTCAGAGACGCACTTTTTCAGTTCTCGGGGATGGATGCCATCAGTACCATAAGCTTTGCTTGTGTCTAGAGAAAGAAGCGCTTTTCGGACAGTCCAAAAAGAGATTACGGAAAGAGAAGTATCAGGGGATAAATGAATGTTAGAGTCATCCAAGGTGGAGAAACGGGAACCAAAGAGAGTTGCTCTGTCTATGGGAAAGACAGCTATAGTACCGTTAGAACGGATAAATGAAGGGAAGGAAGAGCGACAGAAGTTGTTAGAGATGGCCTTAGTTAAAGACCAGATAGACCTATCCGTGGATGACGAGGAGAGGTTATCACACTTCCTTTGATTAAAGGAACGCTTTGCCTCACGGATAACGCGCTTGCAGCTATTACGGGCAGTGATAAAAGCAGAATGGGAGCCAGGGGAAGGAGAGTTTTTCCATGCCCAAAATGCCTGTTCACTTGCTTGAATGGCCTCAGAACAGGAACGGTTGAACTATGGACTGGTTGAAGAGGTCGTCTTGGAGGAAGAGGGGTTAAATGCTTCCACTCCTGTAAGAATAACATCTACTGTGCGTTTGGCGGAGAAAGAAGCATCACCGCATAGGAGACAGTAATTTACCCAGAGAAAGTCAGAAAAGAAGTTACCGAAGTTATTCCACTCAGCTTTGTTGAGGTGCCAGTATTTACGCTTAGAAGGGACTGCTGTAGGGGAAGGTGCCATTAGAATAGATACATTTATGAGAGTATGATCAGATGAACCAACCGAAGGTGAGATTGGGTATTTACAGCGGGATGGCCTGGAGGTGAAAAACAAATCCATAGTATTAGGGGAGTGGTCACAGCGGTCAGGAGATGATTTGCTCTAAATCATTAAGGACGGAGAACGTGAAGTCTTCAATCCCTCCACCATCCGTAATGTAGGAATTCAACCATTCCCTATGGTGAACGCTGAAATCATCGAGACAGAGGATCTCGGAAGGAATTTTAGATAGTCGAGGAAGTATACAAAATTCGTAGAATTAGGAGAATAATAGGCAAAACAGAGAAAAAGTGTGGAAGTAGGGAGACAGACCTTGAGCCACATAATTTCAAAGTTTGGGGACTCAAGGTCCTTGAAGCGTGCAACAGGTGTGTTACTGTTGGAGGTTATAGGGTGGAGGTTATAGTTGGATATGAAAAAGGGACTAGGGAGAACATAATTTGACAACTATGTCTCAGATAGAAGTAAGGTATCACGAGAGGTACTAGACAGATGGTGTTCAACTGAGGAGAGGTTACTTAAAGTTTGATCCTTAATATCTAGCTTCCTCTCTGGCCGATCCATCTCTGTGATTGTTGATGGATCAGCATTGCCCCTTTTCTCCATCAACAGCGGTGTCCCTCAACGATTTCCTCTCCTCCACAAATAATTCAATGCACTCATACGCTGACGACTCAACACTGCATTCATCCACATTCTTCAATTCTGCTTCCTCTTCTCTCACTCGATCTGCATCTCGTCTTGACACAGCTTCCTCAATAAACTCAGGCTTGGACATATATATTAGTGGGGCACACAAAATCTTGTTAAGTTTAATGTCTCCAAGACCGAGTTTCTACTCATCTCTCTATCGAAAACTCCTCACAACTCTCGTCTCTACTGTGACGGTTCTGTAATTCCACCTCTTGTCTCAATGAACATACTTAGTATTACTGTAACATCCACTCTTTCTTGGAAACCCCACATTGCAGGAATACCTAAGTCTGCCTCTAAGTAACTGGGTGTCCTGTTTAGATGTCAACAACTCTATTCTGAACAGTTGCTCCTTTTATACAAGGGAATGATTCATCTTTGTATGGAGTACTGCTCTCACATCTGGAGGTGGTTCTAGCTCTACATCTTTACTTGATAGAGATGAGTCGGAAGCAGTCCAAGGCTAACTTCCAAACTTGACCCCCTTGTCCTGCGTCGCAATGTTGATTCACTTTCACTCTTTTATAGGTATAATCTTGGTTTTTGCTCCTGAGAGCTGGCTGCTTGTGTGTCCATACCACTAGCTACACCACGCAATACTCGGCAAGCTGCTGAGTCACATGATTATTGTGTGGCCATCAGCAACTTATGGGTGGTCTTTTTTGATACCTGCTTCTTTCCCTACATGTCGAAGCTTTAAACACTCTACCTTATGTTATGTATTTCCGTTTTTTTTTTTTTTAATAACTCTCTGAAGATATGTCTTTGTTTTGTACAGTGTACCTTAATATACATTTCGTTTTCTCTTATAGATTCTACGATTGTTAGAAATCTTCGATTCTTTAATTGTGCCACTGACATTACTTTGTCACATTGATTATTATGAAAGTATTGTAAAAATTATAGTCATTACTTTTATGTATAAAGAAGCGCCTGTTATGTTAATACAATAATTTTGGGAGCCGGAGCTCCATTGTTGAAACGCAGATCCACTCTCTGTCCGTTGCTTGCTAGGTGTCTAGACGTGCGCACTGGTTTCTCTGCATAATCAGGTTGTATTTGCCCTTGCTGTAGTCATCTGTCCTTGATTAATTGTTATATCGAAGGATAAGGGTATAGGCATTAGTTATAGATGGAAAGAGAGCAGCATTTATGAGTATACGCAAATTTCAGATTTGATTAGAATAAATGTTTCCGTGGGTAGTCCGATACTTCGTCCGTTTTGTGCTCGGATCATAAATTGTGTTTTTGTTATTACTTTTAGTATATCATTTTGTTGATTCTTTCAAGTGTATTAGTGATCCTGACCTATCTGTTTATCGACATGCGATAAGTATAAATTTGGGTGTGATGTTTAGAGATGTTACTTACTCGACTTTTAATTAGAGGTAGCACTGTCTACATAGCCTAGTGTATCAACCGAAACAGTTATCTCAGGACATAACATGGGCTAGTGTGTTAAGTGGTCGAGACGCACCGTAATTTGAGGGCGGTTGGGATCGTGACACTTCTCATGTCTTTCCCAATGACAATGACCAGGCACATATCAAAAGACAAGTTTTTCACTCTCTTAGAAATTCGTATATACTTTCCCCTGTCTTTTCTTTTTCCGTTTCATAATTCTCTCTATATTTCAATTAAAGCCTGGCCTTGATGTGGACTTTTGTCCTTGACCGGAGCCTTCAATATAG